>VRLP01004505.1:7500-47943 GCA_009660295.1 Lophius piscatorius
AAGATAATGAAATAAGCAGCATCTGTGATTTAATTAAAGAAGAACATTAAAGAAGAACATTAAAGAAGAACATTAAAGAGTTGTTTAAGGCTGTGGCTGTTGAAAAATAGATATATAAGAAAAATGTAAGTGATATTCTAAAGGCACTTCTGCGGAACACGAAGAATCGAAACAAATGCGATCTTTGAGTCTCGCTCAGACGAAGCTACGGTGATTTTCTCGGTCTGTGAAACTTCCATTTGCTGATGGTGTAACTGTAGAACAGACGGACTGCTCCAAAAAAAAGGAAAAAGAATCCGATCTCAGAGACAGAACCAGATAAATGCACTGCCAGGGAAATGAAGTCCAGATGTAGAAACAGAAAAAAACGTGGAGGACCAGAATCCAAGCGCTCGCCAACCTGCCTGAGTGACGGCAGGAAATGTAAGGAAGGGGAGGGAGCAGCAGACGTTATTGTGTTTCAGCAACAAAACCCACGTTATTAAACGGATCCCAACCCGGTATTCACGTTTAATCCGTGCAGACGGAACCAAGAACCCACGTCTGATTAAAAAGAACGTTATTCATCAGAAGAGGTTCTGGGCAGAAAGCAGGAGGCACCAAAAACTACTTCGGATCAATTTCTTTAAAGTTTGATTCTGGTGGGGTTCAAAGGAATAGATCACATATGTTTCTTCTTTAGACTATTGTTTGGGTTTTTTTGTGCACAAGAATTGTTTCCCCATATCAGTTAAAGGAAACAAAGAAACCGTTCAAAAGTTCTGAAGGAGTGACCAGGACCTCCAGGTGTTTACGGTCGACAAAGACAAACGTGACCCGAATTCAAACACAGGGACAGGAAGTGGAGAAAGGAAAAGCCATAAAGCCGGTAAACTATCGTCACCTTCCTCCACAGTTTGAACATTACCTGCTCCGCCTGAAGCTGTTCCGACAAAACGAAAAGATCAAATGAGTCGATTAGCAGGTTACTCATTCCCCGAGAACATCGTAGTTCTCAGCAGCGTGTGTTGGGTTTGTTCAAGGGGAGGTACCGGCCGGTACTGTCCGTCATCGGGTCAACAACGGACGGAGACTCGCGAACTAAGCGAGTCACAAGACTCTCCGACAGCAGCTCTTCTGATGGGGGTCATGTAGTTGGTCCACTGTGTAGTACAGGGTTTGTCCTTATATCCGTGGTTCATGGGATGACTGAGCGTTGGAGGTGTTCATCTTCTGTGACCCCTCATCCTGTTCAGGGTCCTGGGCTATGAACCCATCCCAGCTACCTTCCACATGAGGCGTTGTACCACCTAAGTCACCAGTTCATCACCAGACCTCCCTTGTTGAATGTGTTTGGACTGGTGGAGGATGCTGGGGTACCTGCAAACTCCCACCTCCGAAGGCGTTCCAAGTTCTTGAAAGGTTCTTGCTGTGTAGCGACAGTATCCACGACGCTACAACGAAATCTTCACTGGTGGCGGTGGAGCCTTAATCCAAACCGTCTACAGACACCATCAAGAGAGTGAAGAGTGAAAGAACTCAAGGTTCTAGCAAGTCTGATGTTTTCAAACGAACAATCCAAGAATCAAACCTGGATGGGAACCGAAGGGGTTCCCATCCAGGAAGGGGGTCGCTGAAGGGGGTCAGCGACCCCCTTCAGCGGACCCCCAGGAACAGACTGGTATGGTCCACATGGGCTCGCAAACCTTAATTAGGGAATTCATGTAAGGCACCGAACTAGAAATAGAGCTATAGAAACCAAAAATGAGTAATAAACCCCCCAGAATCCCCTGAGAGGCTGACAGGGACAGAAACAATAGTAAGTCCCAGGACAAGGACAGGGACACAAAGTGGGCTTCACATGCTTGCTGGGTCCAGAACCAGAACCAGGACCAGGCAAGAATGTGAAGTTAAACGCCAAAGTGTTAAAACATTTGTTAGAAGGATAGGAGGAGGCATTAAGGTCCATCGGAGCAGGTTTCCCTTCGGACAAGGAGAGACCCCCTCTACTTTGGACAGGATGTCTTATCTCAGTACTACAGAACCTTCAGCGCTTGGATCCATCCCAGAACCCACCTGGGACATTATCACAACCTCTTCTAACGTCGCCATTTTCTTTGGCACGCTTGTTCGCGCTCATACGTTGATAAGAGTACGAATGATCCGTCAAAAAGACAAAAACAATGTGAAATATCCAAAGTTCTGGTACTACAAGCCTCAAAGTCGTCCGTGTATTTTAGTTTTCTATAAAAGATGCTGGAGGCCGGTGGGAACTGGGTTAAATACTTTTTACTGCTGCATTTAAGCCATTAGGGAAAATTTATCATCTGCTGTGAGACCTTTACAGCCAACATGTGTGTGTGTGTGTGTGTGTGTGTGTGTGTGTACTGAGGTCAATCATCATCACCGCCCTCAACCTCGGACCCATACATCAGTCCAAACACTCAACGACATCAAAGCCTTCGCAGAGAAACAGGCAGCAGGTTGAAATGGATCAGAGATGTTCTCACATGTGCTTGACGGTCATTCGGAAGCGGTCCCGGGGGGGGGGGGTCACGATGCACAGGAAGGGGGTCGGTGTTGGCTTTGTAGCTGTTTAAGTGTTTGCTCAGAATTTGAGTTTGTATCTTTTGTCCGACCGTAAAATAAACTGTTTAGACAGAAAATGTCAGCAGCAAGTTTTCGAGG
This sequence comes from Lophius piscatorius, assembly GCA_009660295.1. NCBI lineage: Eukaryota > Metazoa > Chordata > Actinopteri > Lophiiformes > Lophiidae > Lophius > Lophius piscatorius. The sequence goes on from VRLP01004505.1 coordinate 10,168, forward strand.
AGTTTTAACACGCCGTTGAACTCGGGCTGTACGGATGAAGGTCACGATTCTGGTGCTCACACACAGTTGTCAATAAAGTTTAGTTTGAAAGCTCAGATGCAGGAAGAACTTTGTTTGCTAGCAACATGCTAACAAGACATAAAAAAAACAAACTTGTCTTTATCATGTTTACCATCCTGTGTGCCGAAGAACCTTAAAGACGACACCAGCATGTGACGCGTCGTCGTCGTCATGGTAACTCAGACGCTCAGAAGCCCTTCTGCACGGGCGCAGAACGAAAACACGCCGCTGACGTAAAGCAATGGCGTCTCGACCCTGCTTCAACTGTGTGTCGGCTGTAAGGAGAGGGTTCCGTTGAAACGTGAGAGTCGACCCAAGAAGGTCGGCATGATTGACAGATCTAGGAATGTGAAGTTTTCTCTGGTGCCAAAACTTTACAGAGGGTTTATATGAATAATATATAAACCTGATATATTTTATGACAGGACCAATAACTATTCCCCGGTGAAATGCTTATGAGCTACACTTTACAAATATGGCGGCCAAGTTATAAGCGTAAATGTCGGGACGGTGTGACACGAAGCTTTTGTAAACGTTGAGCCTTTGGGTGCTGGACCCCCACATTTGTTTCGGGCGGCCCCTCGCGTTTTGCATTGGCGTGTCACCTGCTAGCCGCACGCATGTCTAAATATGAACTCGGACTCGGCGCTGTAAATTGAGACAAATGAATTTCCTGCCATTGGTTGAAACGTGTGATGGAGAAAGTTCTGAAAGGGATGTGAGTCTGAGGGGGGGGCAGCTGGGGGGAAAACATGGATATGGTCAAACAAAAACAAAAAGTAAAGTAGGGCATGTGAGAAGAATGAGAGAATGTGTGTTTGGAGTAAAGTTGGAGAGTTAGGGGGGTAAAGAACGAGTCAGAGAGAGAGAGAGAGAGAGAGAGAGTTTGTGTGTTTCCACTGGAATCTGTGAAGGAGACGAGGGAGACCACCGGTCCACAGCACAGCTGGTTACAATCAGAGCTGCTACAGACTACACACACACGCATACACACACACACCCTCACACACACACCTATACACACATACACTTATACACACACACTTATACACAGACACACACACACTTATACACACATACACACAGACATGCATACACACACACACGCGCACACACACACACATATACACACCCTCACACACACACCTATACACACACACACACACACCTATACACACACACACACGCATACACACACACACACTTATACACAGACACACACTCACACACACACACACGCATACACACACACACACACACTTATACACAGATACACACACACACTTATACACACACACACTTATACACACACACACACAAACACCTATACACAAACAGACACACACACACATACACACTCACGCATACACACAGACACACTCACGCATACACACACACACACACACACACACACCCCTGTTGAACTATGTAAGGCTAAAAATAGGGCCGTATGATATTGATAAAAACGTCTATCTTCATATTCTCTGATATTTTGCAGCCTCGAAAATGTGTTTCTAAAATTCTTACATTGGTCTCACCTCCTCTTGTTAACAGGACATCAAAGGAAACACGTTTAAGGAAGCTTTGAAGTCAGAACCTTTATCAACAGACCAGTTTCGTTTTTGCACACTCAGCTTTTTCCCCGCTCAGGTTTTGTGAGCGTGTTTCTCTGATGTTCCCCGCCGGCTGATTTGGACCTGCTGTGGTCCGTCTTCAACAACAACAACAACATATCTCTGGAGCAAAACTGATCCGGCACCATGAATACAAGGCTGATCCACCAGCAGCGGTCCGTTACAGGAATGTCAGTGGATTTTCACCGGACCCTTCAGTATCAGGTTCACACAGATGCTGAGCCCAAAGTCGCTCCACTGGTGTGAGTGACGGGGTGAGGGGTTACCGTCCTGATGAGGGGGTGACGGCTTCACTGGTGACCCCGGCAACAACTGTGTGAATGGATGAATGCTGCTGAGTCCAGTCCATTTATTAGTAGTCCCCATATATACGAGACTAAGATATGCTACGTTATCCTATGCTACGTGATCCTATGCTACGTGATCCTATGCTACGTGATCCTATGCTACGTGATCCTATGCTACGTGATCCTATGCTACGTGATCCTATGCTACGTTATCCTATGCTACGTTATCTCGCGCTACGTGATCCTTGCTACGTGATCCTATGCTACGTGATCCTATGCTACGTGATCCTATGCTACGTTATCCTATGCTATGTTATCCTATGCTACGTTATCTCGCGCTACGTGATCCTATGCTACGTGATCCTATGCTACGTGATCCTATTATACGTGATCCTATGCTACGTGATCTCGCGCTGCGTTATCTCGCGCTACGTTATCTCACGCTACGTGATCCTATGCTACGTTATCTCGCGCTACGTTATCTCGCGCTACGTTATCTCGCGCTACGTTATCTCGCGCTACGTTATCTCACGCTACGTTATCTCACGCTACGTTATCTCACGCTACGTTATCTCACGCTACGTTATCTCATGCTAAGGCTCCTGGTTGGACATGAACCCAGAACCTTCCTCCTGTGAGACTCGCCAGTACGTCAACATCTATAGATAACTTAAAAAGGGAAAATACTGACTTACTTAATCCTGGCTTATTTTAGTCAAATGAAACCTGGGGGTGAAATTTCAGGTCCAGAACCGACTCTTCAGCTCCCAGCCTTCTAGGTCCCCCCCTGACAGGTTACGACAGCGGACCCCTCGCACTCGTGAATATCGGCGTCTCCTCAACTTTATTTGTCCTTTTTTTTTTCTTTCTACAAACCGAGTCAGGAGCTTCAGAACCGTAGAAGCTCTACCTGAGATTCAGTAGGAATAAGAACCTCCGTTGGATTGTGGATTTATATAACCAGCTGAAAATAACCGCCTGAGAACTCATTTCCAGTCCAGATACGCCGACCCCCCCCCCCGTCCGTCCGTCCGGATGTAAACGCCGTCTCTCCTGTCACCGAGGACATTGACTTTCAGAAAATCTAAATCTGGGATATGACACTGTGGTCACAGTCTTGTGGATGGTCTCAGCAGCTGGCGTCCAGGAGTCAGGACAGACATCCGGCAGGAATGTGGAGGTCGTCCTTGGGCAGCCATTTTTCACCGAGGACAGGGAGGAATGTACGGCGAGCAGCGGCGTGATAAGATCCAGACAGGAAGCCAGAAACGGTCTTAAAGCAAATACTGGATTTGGTAGGAGATGATTGATGAACTCTGGTTTAGTTTAGACTGAAGTCAAGTCACGACCCCGTCAACGAATATTTACATTCATGTATTTATGAAGTTAAGCCATCAGAAAAGGTTGATGGACATTTGGAAACGACAAACCTGACGTCCGAGTTCTGTCTTTACTACTTCCTGTTTTATTGTGAAAGTAGGTAAGTCTACACTGTTTGCATGAAACAGTGTTTCATGTAAAAACAGTTTCATGTAAACGCTGTTTCATGTAAACACTGTTTCATGAAAACACTGATTCATACAAAAACAGTTTCATACAAAAACAGTTTCATACAAAAACAGTTTCATGTAAAAACAGTTTCATTTAAAAACTGTTTCATGTAAAAACAGTTTCATGAAAACACTGATTCAGGTAAAAACTGTTTTTCATGTAAACACTTTCATGAAAACACTTTCATGTAAAAACAGTTTCATTTAAAAACTGTTTCATGTAAAAACTGTTTCATGTAAACGCTGTTTCTGAAAGTTCTCTGTTTGAGTTGTATCTGTTTATCCCCAGCATCGCGACGCATTTTAAATATGGCGACTTTAAAACAGTACCGGTGTACATCGGAGAGTTCTTTACTCATCGCAACTTTGAAAGAGTTTAACATATTTGGACGGATAGATGGACGAGATGTCACTTCCTGTCCACGCCCTCTTTGTCGTATTCTTCTTCTTGGGGCTTGTTGGCGGTCGGCGCCCAGCTCATCTTAGCATTATACGTGTCCGTAAACTGTTTCCGATCAAACGAGTTGACGTGCGTAAACACCGGGTCGGAAAAGATCGCAGGTCACGTAAACAGGAGATGTTTGATTCGGACAGGAGAAAAAGTATCGAAGAGTTCTCACGCCTTTCCATCGGACTCAGCAGGAACTCTAGGCCCGAGTAGATCTTCGGAGGTATCAGACAGCGTGGGCTCGCCTTCACTCACATCACTGAGGCCCGGCCCCCGATGACCCGGACAAAATATGCAACCGTTATGTCTCTTTTTCTACCGGGACCCGTCCGCTGCTGCTCTACATCCTGTAAACATTATATAACGAACATCTTCATGCCAACAGAATCAGCAGAAGTATGTTGGTATTTGTCAGTTTCTGCATTTATATCTCACACAAACCACACGGGACCACCTCCGTTTCCTCTACCCTTCTACGATGACCCAGAACCCGTTACCGTTAGTTACATCCTGTATTCCAAGAGATCCCCCCCCCCCCTCTGAATTTTACAGACTGCACCTTTAAGCACCTCAGAAGACATCTGCTGCTACTTAGTGCTGAACATCACCATTAGTCCGCTCTGAGGACCAGATAGTCGCTTCAGATCCGTTCAGGCTGACTTTCTAACCCTTCCCTTCGGTTTACCGCGACCCACTTAGCAAGAACCTCTCCTTTAATTTCTCCTCTTTGTAGCTCCTGGCCTGGGTTAGAAAAAGTCCCGTCAGCGGAGGCGGGGCAGCTGTGATGAATTGATTGGATAATTTCGACCATACGGGAGCGTTCAGATGTTATTAAAGTAACAAGACGGCGTTTGTCAAAGGTTGCCGCGGCGACCGCGTGCAGGAAAAGCACAAAGCCGCCTTTGTCGCAGGTTTGTTTCGCCGGAGAAAATGCTGGGTCTCGCCTTGTTCATTAAGACCGGACCAGACTGAAAATGGCTGAAAGCTATTTGTCCCACATTGTTTTTGTGCCACACTCTTCATGGCGGCAGGAACAACGGCGCTTTGTCCGGTAATTATCTCCGCCTGTAGAGAAGTGGAACGATTCAGGCACCTGGAAGGTGATCCGACAATCCAACGTTTGAACCGTGGGACGATTGTACGTTCTATCAGCCCTGGATGCTACGCCTGCTAGCATCGCCTGCTGGAAGGGTTGAACAAGTAACAAAGACGATGATAATGATGAAGGGCAGGGTTAGGGAGTGTTTATTTTTGCCCTTCTTTGAAGACTAAAGAAAGTCATTCTTCATAGATTCCCGTTAAACCGGGTGGGAGAGTTTATAACTATTGGATTTTGGAGTCGATCGGGATAATGAAGTTTTCTCTCCTTCATCGCTTTGACGTAGACGGTTACGCGGTATAACAAGGGGACATTAGTTCTCTGCATTCGACCAATCCCTGAGGAGCAGTGGGCGGAGCCTGTGAGGCACCCCGGGAGCAAGTCTGACCAACGAACGTTTTCGCTTCATTTGTTTCAGTCCATTCATATTTCCCTACACTGAATGCGCCGATCTTTTACGTATTTTTCTTTTTCTTCGGGGGATGGACGTGAACGGCGGGATTCCTAAAGTCACTTCCACAGACAAATTGTAGAACTACAAAAAAATTAAAGAGCCAAAGACTCCCACTGAACCGACTCCGTTTCTTCCTCTCTCATCCTCCTCATGTGTTCAGCACCTTGTTCTATTCTCTGCTCCACACTCCTAGACTTTGAGCGGGGCATTATCTTAAACAGACATTGTTGAGTCACTTCCTGTTCCTTTCCAGTATAAAACATCAAAGGAACAAGACAGAAAAGTAGCCAAGGTCTCTTGCTCCTTCCACTTCAGCGTCACTGTTCAGCTCCGTGTCATAAGTGAAAAAAGGCAATAATGTATTAAACATAAGTGAGAATGTGGAAACAAAAACGTAAGCAGCAAATGTGAACCAGTTTATATATTTATTTACTGGGCCTCTTCTAACTTTATTGAATTTTGTCGTTGGAAAAACAAAAAACTAAACGAAAGCAGTCCAGCAGGTTTACGTGAGAACCTCTCCTGACTCACCTGCTGTGTCCGGACACGTGTTTCCACTACTTTGCGAATCAAATTCGGAACATTTAAAGATGCCGTTCTATCGGCGCCACACGTGTTCTTCACACCCGCCTGGAGAAAAACCTCCTCCGCCTGCTGCTTGTAATAAATCAGCGACTGAAAGCCAGATGGTTCTGGACAGGATGTCCACAGGAAGCGTCTCCTTGTGCGCTGATGGTTCCAGAAGGTCGCGACCTCCCTTCACCGTCTCAGAACAAACTCACGAACCGAATCGTCAACATCTCCTATCTGCCTCCGTCTAGACTATTATCTCCGCCGTTACGTAACGGCGGTTACGTAACGGCTGAAGCGTTGGTGGGAGTTTCCCCCCAGAAGCTTAAAGAGAAAGGACGCGTGTCCTGACAGCGTCGCGCTGCAGACAATAGTGGGTTTGTTTGGGCCTGGGGGGTTCCAGATGAATCAGCTGGTTCTGATTGTTTTACAGCGACATGAACGGTATCTGATTTATGAGCGCTGATCCTCAAGTCTTGGGACTCGTGACGCAAAACAGACGAGGCAGAGATGATTAGAATGAGCAGAAGGATCTCTGAGGTCACCTGGTCAATCTTGAGGATACCAGAAAGAAACCGGGTCCAGCTATACACTATAATTTAGACTGGATGGGACCGCATCAAGGATAGGCTCTGAGCCCCTTCTTGTGTGCTATGGTGATGGCTGACAGATGAGGTCAGACCGGAGTCGGACCTTACAGCAGCGAGACAGAATACAACCGGGTCCATAGGAGGAACCACCGGGTCCTTAGGAGGAACCACCGCGCTCAACTCTAGCGGTCCATGAATCCCCCTCTTCTCTACTCCTGATGGAATGTGTAAGAGGTGCTTTGAAGGAGAATAGGAGAACTCACGTAGATGTGTCTCTGCTGGTAGCGCAGGAAGAGGTTGTGCAGGATGGCGCCATCATGGAGGTCCTCCAGGGCGGCCATGTCCTCCACGCCTCGGACGCTGCTGGCGTGCATGGGCTGCACCTTCTGCCGGGTGAGGGCGTTCTGCTTGTAGGTGTAGACCTGCGTCACAAAACACAAACAGAACCACCGTCAGCTGTGCTTTTATTTTAAACCGGTTTTCTCCGGTTTTACAGAAACGATCAGTTTTTAAGAAAGAAAAAAAATCACAGGAAAAACCCTCGACCCAGTTTCTTGAACTTTTTCGTTTACAGCAACGCCGGGCTTCCTGTCTGAGTCCGCTCCTGTTCTGGGTAATTCATTCACACTCTGGAGACCAGAACCTGGACTTCAGGCTGTCGGGTCTCTACTGCAATTTCCCCATCCAACTCAATTTTGCAGATCCGTCAGGACCGAACGAGCCGGTTGAAGCCCGGCCAGAACTCGGCAGCTTCTCGTGAATGTAAAAAAGCCCGACCAGAAGCCCCGAGACAGAAACAACAAACATCCACAACCGTGTTCGGCACATATTTCTGGGTCAGAGTAATAATGATGCTTGATTTAAAGCAGCTGGGAAAATAAAAGCGGGACGGCGCTGAGACTTCTCTTAAAAATAAACACTACGAGACATTTTTGGGATGTTTGGAAGCAGCCGCAAAGATGAGGTCGTTGACAGTCCGGTACCGCTGCTGGTGCCAACAGCCTCTCGGGTTTTGCAGGTGAGGAAGAGTTCTGACCGTAAGGATGTGAAAGAAATAGAGGTCAATGCTCTCAAGGTCGTTTGAAGAGCACAAGGCTCAAAACTCCCTGGGAGGGGGGGGGGGGGGGGAGAGAGAGAGAGAGAGAAAAAAAGAGAGAGACAGAAAAAGAGACAGAGAGAAAGAGAGAGAGAAAAAGAGAGAGAGAGAGAAAAAGAGACAGAGAGAAAGAGACAGAGCGAAAGAGAGAGAGAAAAAGAGAGAGAGAGAGAAAAAGAGAGAGAGAGAGAGAGAGAGAAAGAGAGAGAGAAAAAGAGAGAGAGAGAGAAAAAGAGAGAGAGAGAGAAAAAGAGAGAGAGAAAAAGAGAGAGAGAGAGCGATGAATAGATAATTGAATCGGTAAAATGAGAATGAAGAACAAAGAGGATGAAGTAATAGATAATATATAAATGTTTTTATATCATTAAGCTAAAACAGATGTGGTTTATTTTTCATTTCCCCGACAGACAACGACGGGCCAAAGTTTCGGACCCCCTCCCTGGCGACAACAGTACAAACACTTTGAAATGATAATCTTCTTTGTTTAAGCTAAAAGGTTCCCCAGTGTGAAAAAGTATTCAGCCCTCAGAGCCAGGAACATCAAAGGACCCACTCCTTTGATGTTCTGTGTAACTGTGTAACGGACACAGTTTCAAGAGAGCGCCATCCACACATCGTGACGTCGCTACTCCAAACCGTTTACTCTTTTATTCTATTTTAAATGCTGCGAAACATGTAACGTCAGCGAAACGTAATCGTCTGTGGGCAGGGAAGGATTTGGAGGGATTGTTACTGGGGTGGTTTCAGGAAAGTAGAACGAGGCTCCAGGTGGGGGAGGGTCTTGTCTTCTCGTGCTGCGTTCATCTGCAGTAAGAAATCTGAGTTTCACTCGTGTACAAGTCCAAACAGAGATGGCTCAACATCGGGGGGGCAGTAAGGCCGGAAGAGCCGCCCCTGTTTGTCGGATATGTCAAATACTACCTCTGGGTACGAGTGTCTCACAGTACTGCAGTACTACTTGGTGTACAAGAGTTACAAGAGTTTGTCTTTGAGGTCCAAATTGTCCCAGCAAATAAGAATCTGCTCAAATATTTTAGGTCAACCTCTCGGAGAAGCTCGCAGAACGTCAAGTCTCCCACCGTTACAGCTATCTTACAGTCAGCTCTCATTAGAGCGGGGGGATCAGTCGGTACGATGTTTCGCTATAAAACGTCCTGGAGGTGAAGGATCAAGTCTCCAGAAATGAAATACCAAACACAAGCTGCCCTCGTCTCTCTTCTTGTCTCCTGTGGGCAGAACGTCAACCATCGTCCTGCTCAGGTTTCACCGCACCTGCCTCACAGGTGACATACGGCGCATAGATGAGGTAATTATGACCCCGGGCGTCTTCTTACAACCGCAGGAAGGCTTCGGCAACGCGGCTCCTTATCATCCGTGTCCGGGGGGGACAAGGCTCTGCCGCTGTCCGAGACAAAACTGTTTATCCTCCAAGTCAAAACCCAGGGACAACTTCAACCTGAAACCCTGTCAGTCTGATGGGTGAATCTGTCAGGGGCTCATTTATCTTTTTATAATACCATCAACTCCTAAATGAGATTCCTCTTCTGGCAATATTCCCCTAAAACGCCCTCAACATGTGGACAAAGACGCTTCAGTTGTCTGCAGACCCCCAGAGTTCTGCTCCCTGCAGAGACCACCCCACTGACTCTAGACGGCCACGAGGCGGTTCTGTCGTGAACAAGAAGAACTGGGGAGGTTAAATGAGAGAAGGAGTTCTGATTATCGTCGCTCCACAGGAGGTCTTCAGCTCGCAGGAGGCCGAGGAGGGGTCACTGAAGGGGGTCGGCTCAAAACACTGATCAGGATCGCAGAGGATTAACTCAGGGGGATCACATAGAAACTCTCCGGATGTTGAACCTCAGCCGCCGCTCTTCTCTAACTCTTTTAAAAAGAAAAAGAAAAAGATTTTTAAATCATGGACGATAGTTTCATCAGCGCTTAACGAGATTCTCCACGGATCATCTCCACTCCGTTTGAAAATGATCGGGCAGATCCACAAGAGTTCCGTTTCAGGTTTCTTTCGTTCAGCGCAAAATTTTTCTCGCAGTTGAGGAATACAGACGAATTGGAGAAGTACCGCCGGAAACCACCGGGGGCAGCGCAGCGCACTTCAAGCAGGACGAGACGAATAGAAGAACTAAATGGGGAAAAAAGTAGAGAGAGGACCGTCGGGAGAAGAAGAGTCGATGCTACAGGAAGTGAGATCAGGATCATCGAAGGATCGATTGAGGAAGAATTAATAATTATTTCCTCTCAGTTCGCCCTGAAAGCTCAAAGTTTAAAATCTCAGAAACGTTTCTTCACATTCAGGTCTTCTAGAAAGGAATCCGACACACCAGCGCCTCCTGGTGTCAAAGATGTTTTTCAGTGTTTTCAAACCTCCTTTTCAGAGGAGTTCATGTTTGTTACTTTACTCCTCATTATTTATTAACGTATAATTATAATGTCTTCTGTCACTGAATCACCGACGAGAAACACGATCTGGTTTTTATGTGAAACATAAAAACGACAAATAAAGAAACTTGAATCTTGAATAATTGATCCAGGAAAAAAACAGAAAAGGCAGAAAAAGACTTCAGTTTCTATTTTAAGATCTCTTCAGGTTTGTAGGTGCGGCCCCTCGTGTTGTTGGTAAATAACGTATTTGATGAATCCCCTCTTCTAATTTAAATATATAATCTGTCTGTTTTTTCTCCAGTGAGACACTAAGACACTTTTATCAAAGCAGCTTTACCAGAACTTCAACTTCAGCTACAGCAAATAAAGACGATATCCTCCAGAAACACTAACAACCCCCCATACCATCACATCTGTGACAGCAACTCATGGGCACTAACGAACCCCCATACATCACGTACGTTCAGTAACTCATGGGCACTAAGAACCCCCCCATACCATCACATATGGGCACTAACAACCCCCCATACCATCTCAGATACTGGTTTTGAACCATCAGGATGATTCTCTTCCGTCTGTCCAGACGTCTCTGAAGACAGACGACCGTTTGTGCCGATGGCGTTCGAGGACTTCTCACATCCTGTTTAAGTTACGCTTCAAAGAATGTCCCAACCTTTTTTTAAGTGTGAGGCTGGTAAACGAAAACCCCCGCCGACACCGGTACTGGTGCCTCTTTCTTCAGCGCCGCTCTGTGACTAATGGGTAATCTGGGTTTCCACAAGAACCGAGCTGCTGCGTAGAGACGCGTGACAACGGCGTGAGAACAACGACACGCGCCCTGAACTCTTCGCGTTGACCTGCCGTGACTCAACGGCTCTTCCTCGAGATCGACGGACCCCGTCTGAGAAGTCAGTCACAGTTTTCATGCCGGCCCCCCCAACTCACACATTAACACCCAAAACTGCCCCCAGTGTCCCGCCAGAACTCAAGCCTCACAATCCGGCGTGAGCGAAGCTTCAGGGGGAAACTGACCGTCCTTCAGAGGGTCCGTTCAGCGAGACGACATAAATGCTACGTTCACAGCCGACATGTTGACGTGGATTTATGACTTCTGCAGTGAAGAACAGTTTAGGGTCTCAGCCGTTACGATAAAAAGGTTTTGATTCCCGATCATCCTGAAGGGAGCCCACGCAAACACGGATCAGAACCTTCAAACGCCACACGACAAGGCTTCCAGGTCCATGTGGATTTGAACCTGGAACCTTCTTGGTTGGACTCAACGATGCTACCCACTACACCAACGAGTGGGGATCCAGAGTGGCACTAGAACCGGTTCTGCTGGAACGATGCACATGAAGAAGCAGAAGAGAACTCAGGTACCGAATGATATCAATGAGAGTCCCGGTTCTGGATCTCAGCCCTTCACCCTGACATCCAGAAGGTGTTGGATGCGGTCCTTTCAGTCCTTTGTGGACCAATCAAGTTCTTCAGCACCAACCTAAATCTACTTCTTTATGGAGTTCTTTGTGTGGCTCAGCCTTCATCGGACCAGAGGGGCCCAAAGTAGTAAAAAAAGAAAGAAAGCAGGGTGTCATGGTGCCCCCCACCCTTTAGTCATGGACAGTATTCATAGGTTACAGTACCGGTCCCAGCGGGCCTCAGTGGAGGACGGGTTTGGCATCGACTTCGGCCTAATTAGGTCTGTAATTGGTCCAGTTGTCTCTTTGGAGATGAGGTGGGTCCACGCCTCCAAAACAAAGACCTGGGGGCCCGGCGCTAAGCCTAGCGACAGATGCTAACATGGTAAATCTCTGCGATGCAAAGCCATTAGACAGCATCAGTTCAGAGGAGGAGGAGGAGGAGGAAGAGGAGGGGGCCGTACCCTCGGATCAACAGGCTCTGTTCTCGGATCAGTCCGGATGAGGTTTGTTTGGTCCTACTTATGTGGATCAGGAAAGTGAATTCTCACTTATGTTCAGGCAATCAGAAGAAGCGTAGGAACTTTACAATCTGTTTACGGCTGATACTTTAGGGGTCCGCTCCTGTTCAACAGCCGACCCTGACAAAAACTTTACCAATACAAATAATTAAGTCTTATTGTAGTAGAAGAAAACGACGCCTAGAACAATGTGGACCTCCACCCGAGTTCCCGTCTTCGGGACCTTGTACTTCCGATGGAACGGGCGAGACGTCGGTCGTCAGTGTCGTCTTCGTGGCGGAGGCGTAACGTAACAACAGTGTCGGAAAGTTAGATGTCTTAGGTAAACTACAGATTAACCTTTGAACTGGAAAAGGCTGGGGGGACCTCACCGCCATAATGGACCCCCGTTATTTTTGAGGGAAGACTCCGACGTTCAACCCTCGCTGCTGCCCCCCCCCCCCCCCGCCACCCCACCTCATCCCTCAGTCTTCTGTGGTAGAGATGAACAGGTAACCCCCCCACCCCCCATCATTATCATCAAAAGCAGCAGCTGCTCTTCGGATCACCATTCATCTCCCGCTGCATTGTCCCGCGATGAAGGCCGTCTGCGGCGTCACATCACTGAAACCCGAGCGAGATGAGGGAAACCCCGCGACCCCCCCACCCCCGGCCCACCCGACACGCGGACTCACGCACACATCACAATATCCAGATGGAGAACGTCCACAAGGACTACTAGGGATAAGTAGTCCATGAATATTCGCTGGATTTATCGACTCTCGCCGATGAATCCTGACTCAGCAGGTTTTCGGCGATGCGTCACGTTAGAGACCCCCTCAGAGAGGAGGGGGATTAAACCCCAGGAGCTGCCGAGGGGCTGATAACGAGAAACATCTGCACCAAGTGTTGAGTTTCATCTACAGTAGCCTCCAGAAAACAACTGCAGCAGTAGGAGAAAAAGTCGGAATGGAAGCAGAGCTCCGGTTCTGTCTGAGTCCGGCGTAAAGGTGGGCTTAAACTGGACGACTTCAGAGTCGCGTCTGATTTATTTATACTCAAGGTACGAATCTAACGTTTGGGGAAGCTCCAGCGACTGATGTGCTCCCGGCGTACGACCCCACCGGCTCCTGATGCCTGTTGTCGCTATTTAAAATGGTCAATAAAGTTTTAAAAGAAGATTGGTTTTCACCTTAGTCGCCTTAAATTAGGTTTGACCTCGACCTCAACCTGAACTGGGATAGGCCCCGCCCCCTCTACAAGAGGAAAAACGCATAAATAAACTACTAGTTATCCTGGTTAATTTATGCGTAGAGTTTAGTGAATTTAGACACTTTTCAAACTTTAGTTTCCCTGAAAACATGAGAAAGAAAATGAAGTAAATTATTGCTAAAGTTAGAACGTCATCACACCAGATTATCCAGACGGGGAACAAAAAGATTGTGGAATAAGAGACAGATGTCCCACGCAACAACTGTTTAACGATATATGAAGTAAGAAGAAAAGTCAATGTGAGTGACAGCTGTGGCTGCTGGAACCCCTCCCAGGCACTGGGTGAGGGGCGGGGCTACACACAAGCTGCAATAAGATAAAAAGGGCCAAAAACGTTGGTTTAAATGAAGTTTGACGGGCTGGAGGTATTCGAGGAAAGGTCGGGGGGGCAGAGGAATAATTAGGATTCATCCTCCAGGGAGCATCAATGCTAACGCTAACACTAAATACCAAAACAAACTGTATGGATACACATCTTAATTATAAACACTCAGAGAGAAACAACAAACTGACCGACTCTCTGAGTGTGAGACATAAAAAGTGTCAACTGTGACAAAAGTGGGTGGGGTTTAAACTCTGACCGACTCTGATTGGTCAGTACTGGTTTTCTTCAACATCTGCTCAGAAGCCCAACAGGTGAAGTTCAGCTCCAGTTACACACGAGTGACGGTTGGTACACACAAACACACACACACACACAAACACACACACAAACAAACAGGCATACAAATAACAGACTGAGACACACACACACGCACACGCGTTTCTTGACGCTGAGCAGAGCAAACAAAAAGTTGCCAACACGTCTTTAACAAGGTCCTTGAACGCATCACCACTACTGCTGTCAGAGTTGTTGACGGTGAAGGAAGGAAGGAGAGTTTGATAAAAGGATGAGAGGAAGAGGAAGAGGAAGAGGAGAGGATCGGCGCTGAAAATGGATTTGATCTATGTTTCGTAGCTTTGATGAATGCAGAAAAACAAATAAGATTCAACTTTGCCTCATTGAGGGGGGAGGAGTCAAAGGAGATATGACAAAAAAAAAGGAGAGAAAGGAAAAAAAACTAAATTAAAGAATAAAGAATATAAAGTTATAACGGAAAACAAGAGATAAGACAAAACAAAGTGATTTAAGAAGGACAGAGTTTGATGAGTCAGAGAAAAGAGATAGAATTAAAGAGATAAGAGGAAGGAAATGATTGAAGAGAGGAAAGGAGAAAAGGAGAAAAGGAGAAAAGGAGAAAAGGGAACAGACCCGGGAGGAAATCAGGATTTTATAAGAACCGATGACATTTTGCCGGTTTGTTTGTTTGTTCTCAACATTCTTGAGCCGATTGAGCGCCATACAGCAGTGGCTAAAGCTAAATGCTAACATGAGAATGCTCATATTCCAATCAGTGACGTCCCTCTAAATCATGCGCGTACCTTCAAGTACTCAGTCAACAAAGTCACATGATCCAATGGACATGGTCTACAAAAGTACCACGCTGATTGGACTGGGTCTTAAACGGGGGCCGCTAACGAAGGCCCGACGGCGTCCGAGGAGGCCCATCCTTCAACGGACACCATCTACAAAGGCGTGTCCTTCAACGGACACCATCTACAAAGGCGTGTCCTTCAACGGACACCATCTACAAAGGCGTGTCCTTTGAAGGATCCAAACTACGATGAAATGTCCCAGTTTAGGGAGGCAAGTCCCTCAAAGGACATTGTCAACGCAATCATGTCCTCAGTAGGACGCCGTCTGTGAGGGTGTATCATTGGATGGATGTGGCCTACAAACGTGTATCGTCCAACAGATTTGTTCTACGAGGGAACATCCTTCAACGGAGTCGGTATCGGCTTCTTAAAAATCAATTACATGCCAAGAAAATTGCAATCGGTCTAAACCTCTAAGCTTTGCTTCGCTCGCGTGGTTACAACCAGCCGCTGAAGTACGACGTCAGCTCCAAACAGCTCTTCCTCCACCGCGGCGTGGAAGGTCATTAGCTTCAGTGACCAGCAGGGCTAACAGCCTGAGCAGGAGGCAGGAGATAAGACGGCTTAATCTGCCCGTAAACCCTCAGAACAATACGCTGGCTCGACATGACCCTAAGTCCTTCAACGCCCGGCATTTACAGGCCCTCCTCTGGTTGAGACCCTCTGCCGCTCGGTGGCTGCACAGGAAGTCTTTGTTAAAGCTGTCAGCACAGGAGGCTCGTGGCGAGCAAATCCAGCCAACCGCTCACACAGCTGATTGTTTTCCTGCTCTGGTTTTAAGGATTGTGTTCAACTGGCGAAAAGGAAACGGTCCATGATCTTAACTCACTCAAGTTCAGGCTTGTGGAAGAGAATGTTTGTTAGCTCTATTTCCCACCCTTATTAACCGCCGGTCCCAGACGGAACAGACGCCCCAGTAGGACAGACTCCTCTTGACATGGGAATGGCAAAGAACTGTTAAAAAAGAAAATCTAGTAGAAAAGAAAAACAACGAGGACGGCGACGCCTGCGACTCATTAACCGCGTTAAATCAGTCGGTGGAAGTCGCGGCTGGTGCCGTTTTCTTTTAAGGTTTTCTTCTGGAAGACGTTAACGTGATTAGAGCATGACCAAACAGGCCAACAGTTTTCATGACCGATAAGACCCAATCAATCACGAGGCAAATTCATCAGTTTGCGAGTTGAAACACGGTCGGCAGCGATTCCACATGTAAGTTTCAGTTGGTGGGAAATGCAGGAGAAGAGCCTTTTCAATCAGGAAGGCATTATTAAGGAAGCTGCCTCAGGAGAAGTTGACATTTAATGCTTTTTGAATAAAATCCTAACCTTTTGTTTGCACCTACTGGTCTGGCAGTGGTACTACAGCTTTTCTCCAGATCCACATGAAGGGAAGGAAAGCCTTGTTCAGGTTTAAAGTATCGGCCGGTCAGTCTTTACATAAATCGGTGACCCGCCTTAAAAATAACAATCGGTGCATCTCTAATGTTTACATCGGCACTTTTTAAAATGCAAAGGGAAAACAAAATTGTTGATGGCAGTTTGCAAACTGATGCCGGGTCCTGATGTGTAAACGTAGCAGAAGCTACGTATCTTTAGAAAACGTATTAGTGCACCTGTCACTCAATGATATCAGAACTGGGTGAAGTTCCTACGGGCCAGATAAGATCAAGAAATCCGGTTTAAGTAGAAGACGCGTCGACCCGACTTGATGCCGGTCGCTTCATCTATCCTCCACACTCTTAGTGTCGGGAGTAACGCAAAACTTCAAAAGCAAAAGAGTCCCGCCTTGTTAACATGTCAGTGCAGATCTGTGGCGTTTAACGCCTCACAGACAAAAGATCTAAGCTCTACTACGACCAAATGTCTTCATGTCAAAGCCTCGAAACCCCTCGACCCAAAACATGCAGATAAGTGACGGTAACCCTTGACCCACACATCCTTCACCTCGACCGCATCCAGTGTTTAGACAACACGTGGATGAGAGGGGTAACGCAGAAGCAGATACCAGTGTGTGAGCGGAGGTTCACAGGAGTTATACGAGGTGACCAGGAAATGAGTGAAGGCTGTGATGTGTTCGGGTCTGTGGGACGGTAAAGTTCTCTCAGGAACGGGAAGCTGGTCGGTGGAAGCTCCAGAAATCACAACAAAGACCTACTTGACTAGAAGATCTTCTAAAGTTACTGACCATCCTTTGATTTTAGAGAAGTTTGGCGCTTCGACTCTCAAAAATGTACGCCTAAACATCTTTTTCTTTTTGGCAACCCGCAATTAGGGGCGGAGTCTATTCCACATTGCGCCGCAGGTTCAGGTTTTACGGGAGTTGCCCCTCCTAACACAAGCCAGCCCATTTATCTGGACTTGGGACCCGCAGCAGGAGTACACTGGATTATGGACCCCCTGTGGCCGGGTTTGGAGACCCCGGTAGGATTCAAACTCCCGATCCTTGATGAATAAGACCAGATCCCGAACTAACCCGAAACCTCAACCGTTTTAATTCTGCCTGATTTCATAACGCTAGTTAAATCGTAAATGTTAATTTTCTTAAAATAGCCAAAACACCATCTGTGATCATTTTAAATGGAAAAAGTGTTTTAATTATAATAAATAGTTTTGCTTATTGATACGTAGAAAGTTTAGTTGGTTGTAGCTAGGGAGGAAGAGCGGCCGTCTACTTATCAGAAGGTCGAGGCACCAGCGGTCTACAAGTAGAATACGAATACGAAAACTTTACTGTCCACATCGTGGAAATTTGCCTTTGGTTTCTCCATCAAAGTATGTTACGTTATAAAGTTTCACTGAGGAAGACACTGAAGCCCAGTTAGAGTTTTCTTGAGTGGTGATGAGTAGGAGGGGCTTTTCATGCTAGCCTCTGATACCGCTGTATATTTTGTTTCAGAGAAAGGGTCACAGAAAAAGGATTTCCACTGGTTCTTACCTGGCCATAGTCCGTGGCAAAGACAACGACGCCTCCAGAGCAGGAGGACACAGTACTGGGAAAGTACTGCTCATCCTCCCATAACCACACCCGCTCGCCCTGCAGGAGAGGAGAGAAGGAATGTTTTAGTCAGACTCTTCACCGACCAATGGAAGGACAACAGCTGCTTGTAGTTTAACGATAACGTAAAAATGTACCAGAAAAGCAGCAATTTGAAGAAACCAATTATGAGATAGACACTTTTAAACTACAACATTATTGAATTCTGCTATGCAGCTCTGGACGAGTTCTGGATGGACGAGTCCCTGTAAGGTACGTACGGACACGGGTACGTACGGACACGGGTACGTACGGACACGGGTACGTACGGACACGGGTACGTACGGACACGGGTACGTAGAACACAGGTACGTACGGACACAGGTAACCTTATATGACCCCTTTGACCGGGGCCTAAAGAAACGCCAATCAGCCAGTTAATCTTCTGAATTTGGTATATGAAGAGTAAAAACACTCAACCGTCAATCTACAAAACTGAAAACTTTGTCCAACTCTCGAATGAGAACCGTCAGTGGATTTAACAGACATGTCCGTCCCTGCAGGTAGTGAGACCCCAGGTGGGAGGCTCTTCGGGCAGAGTTGAGCCAAATTCCTTGGACAAAGGTCCCCATCCCTCTACTCCAGAATGGGGGGTTTCAAACTCCCTTGAGGTCTTTGGGCCCCTAGAATTTTAGGGACTACACACTGTAACACACAGGAGTGAGCTGGAGCGTTTTGCTGGGGAAAGGGACATCTGGAATACCATCCTGAGCCTGCTGCCACTACGACGCGTCTCCGGATGAGCGAAGAAAAACAGATGGATTTCAGGAGTTCTGGATAGACTATTCCCTGTTGCATACCTACAGAGAAGAAGAAACCGACGGACCCCCTTTGGAAGGTGCCTAGAAAAGGAAACCAATTAAATTCTGGGATTCTGGGATATGAACAGATTCCACACGGAATGTTTCACGTTGTCAAACTCTCAGTAGCAGCAGCATATGAGAACCATCAGCGGACCCAAGAAACCCAGAAACCCGTGTATGCTCTGGGGAGGGGGGGTGGGGGGCTGGACCAGAAGCAATGTGTTTAACAGCGAGTTCTGATGCTATAAAACTCAACTGCTTCCTTTGTTAAGCTGTTTTTAACTCTGCTGATGGAGACGATCCTATAAAGGACGTCATTGGCCGCTTATTTATCATTATTGCTAATGATGTTATCACATGACCTCATGCATGCATTCTGGGCCAACGTAATAAAGGCACCCAGAGCTGCCTCCATCCCTGGTTGTCATGGCGTTTCCACAGCGTTGACCTTTCTCTGACGAATAGGAGAGTCGTGGAAAACGGTGCAGTGTCGGGTTTCAGGAATCTCTACCTGCAGCTTTATTGACGCTCTACTGGCCGACAGCAGAGTCAGAAATCACTTTTAGAAGCGCGGACCGCTCGACTTCACCACACCTGGTCGCTCCGCGTTGCCCCCGCCGGCAAACAGCTGGATGTTTGATCACTACTTCCCCCACTCTGTTATGTTTGCGGGGAATTAGCCGAGAAGGTAGGAGTTTAGATGGTTTGTTTGGAGGCTCTGTACTTGTACGAAACATCCTCCTGTTTATCAGATTATCCGTTTGATGGTTTTTCAGGGAAAATCCAGACTTGTGCAAAGTCTGCAAAGTTTCCCTTGTTGAAATACGAGTGAGCTGAAGGACCGAGGGGCCCCTTCAGTCGATCCCCTCTTAATCGCATAACCACATGTGCCGCTAATCATTAGCGTGACAAGCTAATACTAAAGGCAAAAACAAACGCCGCGCTTTTTTTTCCTGAACCAGACATATGAACGACCTTTGACCCACAAGCCCGCTGCCTGACACAGTCGGCCCGGAATGGTGGACAGGGTCACCTGGCTGGAAAGAAGCCGGCGTCTGAATGAATGGAGTGTAAAACACACAGACAGACGGGGTGAAGCTCAGGTCTGCTGTGTCAGCGGTGGATCAGAGGGGGGCTGTGTGTTATTCTAAACCTCCTGACTTCCCCTCTGAAGAGGGGAAACCGCAGGTTTCAAAAGGTACTGGGTTCTCCTGGGGAGAGATAAACCCGACTCTGAGGAAATAAACTCATCTTTTCATCCTGGCATAAAGTCCCTTTCAGAAGAACCGACTCTTTGGACTCATAATAAAGGAAATTTGATCCGTCAGAGCCAAAAAAAAGTAACCTGCAATTTTGGCTAGTGGTTTATCAAAAGAGATGGTGGAGAAAGACGGGAATTAAAGGTAAGGAGATGTACTGGAACAGATGCTTTGGACCTTTTCAAACTTAACCAATGTTTGTTCTTTTGAACTGTCAAGGGTCATGGGGGGGCTGGAGTCTATCCCAGCTGACACTGGGTACCAGTTCATCACAGGGACGAGGAAGGTCGGGGTGGCTTAGGGGAACCGATGAAAGAACTCAAGACCCCAGATTCCCTGGAGGATTTACATCCAGAACCTTCTTGCTGAGGCCCTACACCCCCCCTCTCTCCCCCCTCACAAACTCTCCTTAAGAAAATACTGCATCCTTGTTTAGTTTAGACTTGATTTGAACCTTTAGGATGGAAGGCCCATGTAAAGTAGAACGGACCAGACGACCACAAACACAGAACCAACAAACCGCTCTCAACCAGAGGACACAAATTTATACGCTTTGACCCGATACCAGAGGAAACCATCAAGGTGGGGGACATATTAAAGTTCAGAGTGACCGCCCTCGTCTTTATGGTTCTATGTTCTCTCTCGTGTTCACAACTTCACATTCACTTTTCCAAAAGTCCCCCCACTCTCTCTGACGTTAGAAAAGCCCGTCGGTGAACCACTGAAGAGTGTTGTATCATCTGCATAAAGAGTTACTCTCAAGCATCTTGTACTCGGGCCTGCTTTGGTCCAGTAGGACCCCTCCACAGACCCTCGGAGTTAAACCACATTAATCATGAGTGTAAAAGTTGACGGGTCTAATAGGAACCTGCACAAAGAGACTTCATTCCGCCACCAGCGGCTAACGGCCGTCCGCGCGATGCTACAAAAAGGAACCACACAAAGGAAGATGTTCTATTGTCGTGCGCACAAAGAGGAGGCGTGTGCTGTTTACTAGCCGAGACCATATGGACATTCCCGATGTGCACCGAGGAATCGGACGCTCACATCAAGTTTGGTCGGAGAAGAAAGAAGAAAAAAAAACTCGATACCACCCGATCCCCCCCCACAACAAACCCGCAACCATGGTCTTTGTGGACAGCGTGTGCCGCCGCCCTCTTTGCTGAGGGGAGAGCAGGAGGCGTCCGACAGCGACACACTGTCTTATTGTGCCGTCCCTCCCTCCAGCCCCTAATCTACTCCTCCTCCTCCCCTCCCCTCCCTTCATCTCCTCCTCGCACACACACTCTCTGACCCACAGCGCTACTAGCCCACTTGTAAACCAGGGCGCCGAGCCAAGAGCCTCTGCTTCACCTCCTCTTCCTCATTCATCACCGCTGATTGCCTGAAATTTGAACATCAAATATCTCGTCTGTACTTTTCCGACGGACCAAATATAATGAAAACACACACACACACACACACACACTCTAAAGGTAATAAGGTACAACACACACACACACTCTAAAGGTAATAAGGTACAGATCAACCGACGGATCGTAAAAGATTCTTTGCAAAATTGACCTCGAACTTTAACAACGTGATACGTTCAATGCAAATAAAAAGGTTAATGGGGGCGTGGCTACTGAATGTTACGTTCTGATAGCTTTGCGAAACAACCCAAAGGTGGTCTGATGTCTGAGACGGATCCAGTGTTTCAACAACAGAACCATAATGCTGCGGTCATAGCACACGTTTTCGTGCCACAATACTCGCCAAACGCCACCTGGGATCAGTCGCGTCACTCACACGACTTAAGTTGACACAACTTCTGCCCCGTGTTTGTCGTGAGGTTGATCACAGGAACGGTCTAAACGCCAAACGCTGCCACGTCTGGGTTCGTCAGGAGGCGGGCAGAGAGAGCTCCTTTAAGCTACATCAACTTCCTGCTGACATCACCACGTGCGACACATGGAGAATCTCAGATGCTGACAGGCTTTCGCACCACAGCGTCACGCGTATTTCTCTCCTTGTCAACTAGGACAACATTTTCAAGCGAAGGATTCAAGTCATGAAAATCGCAAATTAGCATCTCCTCCTGGAATGTTGTAATGTTACGGCGCAGCGTGATTCTGACCTTTTACATGACGTACCGCAAAACAAGCGCCAGCATCTGGAATAAAATCTTACATGTTCTTTGAGCAGAACTTTAAAAAAAAAGAACAAAGAAAAGATAAAATTGGCAGCAAAAAAAAAAACCACCAAACAATAAACTTCCCCTGTTAAATACGACTGATCTCATCTTCTGATCAGAGGGCGAGTCGCTCCCAGAGGTCGCGCTGCCTCCTCAACTTAACATCTTCAGTTGATTTTC
The DNA here is from genome assembly GCA_009660295.1 of Lophius piscatorius. NCBI lineage: Eukaryota > Metazoa > Chordata > Actinopteri > Lophiiformes > Lophiidae > Lophius > Lophius piscatorius. The sequence goes on from VRLP01004505.1 coordinate 32,467, forward strand.
TTCTTCTTTGTCGGGTTAGCCGCTAACTGCTACCAGCTGTTTGTACGACTTCTGCTTGTGAGCCTCAGACATTATACATTCTCCAAAAGTCAGACGTCACTTCTGTTACTACCGTCTTGTATGTCTCTTCCAGGCTGAGTCGGGTTCTGCCTGTTAAAAGACAATTTTCTTTCTTGCCGCTCCGTCTTCTTACTGGGAGCTGTTGGGTCTCCGTTGAAGAAAGAATGTGATAAAGACCAACTCCCTTTTAGGAAATTGCCTCAACAGGATTTTTGTTGCGCTTTGGTGCTATACTAAAAAAAAAAACTGACTTGACTTGGCAGAAAAAAACAGACCCACATTACAACCCCACTGCATTTATACTGAACAGAAAGTCGGAATGAAACCTGAGGAGTCCGTGTAAAAGTTCTCATCATCTGAAAGGCCTTTTTATTTATTTCACACGGGTGTAAATAAACCTTCTTACTTCCTGGTTTATTTATGTTCTTAAATCCAATATCCACTCGAACTTCACGCTACCTGAGGACACGAATGCTTGACCGCTCCAAACCACACTTCCTTTTTCTTAAAACTTCATTTGCAAAACAATTCTATACGATTTTAATGTTTTATAACCGTTTTTAACTACGTCTTAATGTTCTTCTGTTGTAAAGTTCTGGATTGTTTGAATTGCCCTGTTTAAATAAAGTTGCCCTGAGATTCCCTCAAACATCTTTTTACGTTCTCTTTGTCCAAAAGGACGGAAAAGAAAACAGCAAGAGGTTCTAAAAATGTCTCACACCACCGATAATCAACGGGGACGACATTTTTCTATACGTCGCAAAAGCCCTTCTACAAAAATCAACTTTCCAGGAAAACAGACTTGAAAGAAAGCTGGGCTTCGGCCGAGCTGATGTCAACACATGATCTGCGGAACGCTAAAGAGCCCGGATCAGGAGCCGTGGATCAGGGCCCAGCTGTTGCACCATAAGACCCCTGAGCCCCTCATTCCAGCTAAACCTGAGCAAAAACTATCTCACACGGCTCGGCCAGAAGGTACGACCTACATCAACAAGTGGGATTATTAATGTGGGAAAGACGGTTAGACACCTGGATGAGATAATCTTCTATCCTGACACATGTCCAATCTTCAACCCAGGGAAAACACACTCCGACCTCGTTCAGAGGGAGGGTCCAGGCTGGATAAGGACCCGATGTTTTGGCTTCTCTGTTATGGCAGCGATGGTTCTGTGAGGGCAGACGTCAAATTCTAGGAAATGTTATGACAAGGGTTGAGTTTAGATGGAACCGCCTGCAGCAACACCGACTTCCTGTATTAAAAGACAACAGATAGAAGCGCTCCAGAGGGCGGTTCCAAGAAGGGGGGGGTTCCAAGAAGGGGGCGGGTTCAAGAAGGGGGCGGGTTCAAGAAGAGGGCGGGTTCAAGAAGAGAGCGGGTTCAAGAAGAGGGCGGGTTCAAGAAGAGGGCGGGTTCAAGAAGAGGGCGGTTCCAAGAAGGGGGCGGTTCCAAGAAAGGGGCGGTTCCAAGAAGAGGGCGGGTCCAAGAAGAGGGCGGTTCCAATAAAGGGGCGGTTCCAAGAAGGGGGCGGTTCCAAGAAGAGGGCGGGTTCAAGAAGAGGGCGGTTCCAAGAAGAGGGCTTAACATACTCCAGAGTTAGTGTCTGAGCTCCAGCTGAACTAAGCCTGAGATGAGAAACTCAGGATATCTGGTTTCAGAACAGCTGACAATAAACTGTTCCATCAACTCGGAGTTGAACTCATGCCAGCAGAATTGAAGAGGCCATCGTCAATGGAGCTCAGATACTGCGATTCCCCATGGCAACCAGTGAGACGCTGTAGTCGTCATGGCAACCAGTGAGACACTATGGTCGCCTTGGCAACCAGTGAGATGCTGTAGTCGCCATGGCAACCAGTTAGACGCTAAGAGCTCCTTGGCAACCAGTGAGACACTGTAGTCGTCACGGCAACCAGTGAGACACTATGGTCGCCGGCCGTAGTGTTGCTCCTCTCTGGGATTTATCTCCGTCCTGACGCCTCCTCCCCACCAGAAACCAAAACACGACACAGACCTCCTGCCCCTAAAAGCTGTGGGAGGAGAAATGGAGCGGTGACCCTCTCTCTTTTGTGTATTTTCCCTCCATAACCTCGACATGTGTGGCTCATGCTCTCTCTGTGGGGCGCGGGGGTCTTAGCGGGGGGGTTTGCGGCTGGTAAAATGAGGATCTGTGGTGCCGGCAGCACTGATACGCCATCGGGGTCGGGAATGAGCAGCTGTGTGGTTGGAGAGATCCCGCTTCCTCCGCCGAAACAAACAGAGTCTTGTGTGGAACCACAGTCCTCCTCTCTATCGGACCTTCAATAGGAAGGCCTGTCGGACTTTGGGAGCGCTGAAACTGTGACTCAGCAAAACCGCTGGTATGTGCTCGGAGAGATCATGTCGTAAACAAGCGTCAGCGTTCGCTGCAGACGTCTTTCCTTTTCGTGTAAAAATGGTTCTTATTATTATCCTGTTTGCATTAACTCGGGTTCTACTGGCCTTTTAAGTTTGGCAGCAGGTCGAGATTCTTCCGAGCATCTTTAACAGAACAAACTGATTCCTGTAGTCTTTACCCCTTAAACCCGGTATAACGCACCAATCAGTGCATCAGAACCTGGACCAGTACCCTCTGGGTCGGGTGATAAGCCCCTTTTATCCGGCGTTTTCCTCTTCCTTACATTCTGAGTAGAGGCAGAGGAGGTCAGAGTTCTTCCACCTCACAGGTCGGTAGCAGGTCGTCCCAGACCCGGAACAGACATCTGTGCAGGACGGGGTCATGACCTTTCACTGAGGTACCGTCTGTGTTTGGCTCACGACTTCAAGTTTTAAGTATGTGGAACAAAATAATATGGAACAGTTCTTTAAAGTTTTAGAAATGATTCTTACTTCCGTCTTTCTGGACAAAGTGAATTTTGCAAACAAAAGTTTAGTTCTGACTTTCATGTTCTGACCGTATTTAAAATGGCCCAAAGAGAAAACTCTGTTCCGCCTTTCAGGACCTTTCAGGTCCAATCATGTGACCCAGCAGAGTGGGCGGGACCCGCCCGTCGTGATCCCACCACAGCCGGGGCAGCGCCGGAAACAGAACTACTGCTCAGAATACTTGGTTGATGAATTAAGAGATTTTGGAAAAGATAATTAGGTATTTATGTTTATTTTTGTGCCACAAAATAACACAAATCATTGTGTTACTTTCATCATCATCATCATCATCAATTTACCGTGAACGCTTGTAATTAATGCGTGTTAAAAATGTTAATTACAGACGTGAAACTGGGATTTCATCTAGTTTCACATCTGGGATCCGTCTAAGGGCCAAATGAGGCAACAAAAACCAAAGGAAGCCAACTTGTTTTGAAGCGTGCGGCCGCGACTCAACTTTGACCTCCTTCCTCAGACGCCATGCAGAGAAAACAGCACATCAAGAACAGCTGCACACCTCCATCAGCGCCGCACGGTTCTGCTCGCAAGCTCAGAATAACCCCAAGGTGCATAAAAGACAAAGTGTCGACGCCATGACGACGAGCTGGAAACGAAACGCAAACCATTTCATTGTATTTCGTTGTCACTATGTATGATCGTCAATAAAGTTTTGTTTGAATGCTCTGAGGCAGAAAAAGAGTTATTTTTCTGCTAACAAGATAAAAATGAACTGTTGATTATTTTTTGCCATCCTGTGTGCCGAAACATATTTGTTTAAAAGTTTGGCTGGTCTATTTAGCAGAGAGAATTGTGGGTAAATGAGCTACGTCTGACTGAATAGAGTGTTAGCTTGATAGCTAGAACCGCTCCAGTAGCTGGGAACCTTATTCTTATTCCTCCTTTCTTATAAGCCATAAACCGCACTTGGATGCAGGGCTGCATTCGTCTAACGTTGAGCTCCATTAAGCCCGCCCTCGTGGGCAGATTTCCCCCCCCCCGCCACCTGCAGAAGAGCCGGCGTGGTTATGTCAACACGGTGCAGCCAATTATCCACCTCTTGTTTATACAAGCCCCACATGCTCTTTCAGGCCCCCTCCAACATGAGCCTGAAAGAAAAACGGTCCCGCCTGAAAGCATCAGGCAGCCGGTTTTAAAATCGCCGCGTTCAAAGACGAGCTGAGGATCAGAGGCAAAGTCAGCGCCGTCCGTTTATCTGATGTTTGAAATCGTGCTTAAGCGGCTTCTGCTCCCAGTTTTTGATCTCGACCGAGTCGGTGCAGGTGCTCCGCTCTGGTTCATGACCCGCGAGTCCTTGAAACCTCTTCAAAACCCATCATGTGACTTCAAGAACCTTCAGCTGTCAGGGAGTAATCCTCAACCAGGGCCTACAAAGCCAGAGAGCAGTATCTGCAAGAATGCAATGCATCAACAAACGAATGAAAACCTCAATATTTACGGAAAAACGCGGCAACAGGACGAAGACACCCGAAGGGATTGGGAAGAATTTTGCAAAAAAAAAAATTGTATTTTTAGTTTTTGCACAAAAAAAATCTTTTGCAAAAGAAATTGACGACTTTGCATTTTGAAAAGAGCCAAACATTCCTCTCTGCACCCACTGACACTCGCTAATAAAACAATCCCTACAATAACAAAGCCTTCAACGGAAACTTTCCCCAGACTGGTGTCTAGAGGCAGAGCAAACACAGAAGCCTTCATCATCTCGTCTTCTTCGTGTTGGACGCTCCTGCAGGCACGATTGTGCTGCTGGAGTCACACGGAGGGAGCGGACGACATCATCAGGCCGCTGTTTGCTTTGCCATTGGCCGATAAGCGGTTTGGTCCAAAAATAATGATTAACTCTAAGAGGGAAGTGATTTTTATGAGCGAGGTCAAAGTGACTAACCGTCACTTCGCTGTGGGTTTTTAAAATTTGCAGCTTCCCGTCTGACCAATGGAGACAAAGACGACAGATTCAGAGTGAAAGCTGTGCAGAGGAAGGAATGTGATGAAGGGGGGAATTGCAGGGTCGTCTGAACGGTTCTGACAAGAGTAAAGGTGAAACTTAAAACCAGATCACCCATTTTATAAAGTCGGAGTTTATAAAGCTAATAGCTAATAGGAGCTAATCAGGGTTTGGTAGCAGGTTTAAAGAAGCGACTTCAACGCGTAGACCCGCATCAAACCACGAACATTTAATCTCCCGAGCCGCCCCAAAAGATTCTGACCCAAACAGAGACCAGCCGTCATGGTACGACCAGAGAAGGTTTTATACATGTGGCCCGGATGAAACTGGATCATCCTAGCGTTGCTGTTCTGGGTTTGAAAAGGCGGATCCACTCCAAAGATAAATTACTGTAACAGAATGTCACAACCGACTGGTTTCACCGACCGGAGAGGTCCGAACCATCACGGGCAGAAATATGAACAGAACCCTCTCAGAAAACTTAAAAAAAAGAGGGAAAGGAAAAGACCGGAAAAGATGGATGGTGAGACGAAACCAATAAAGTTTTTACAAAGACGCCACTTCTCTTCTTCTCTTGCTAGCATACGAAAGCCGACAATTAGCAAAGAGAGAGTCAGAGTCAGAACAGTTCTATATTCGAGCAGCTGCCTGAAGACTTCTTGAAAACCGTACAGAACATTAATTTGGGTTGTGAGGTTAGAAAAAACCCAAGCGAGCGAATCGAGCGCTCCCCCCGGTGATGACATCACAATAGAGAAACTAAACACGGCAGCGGCGTTTAGTGGGAAACACAGCCAGCAGGAAGTAAGAGTGCAAATAGACCTTGAACCTCTGCCAGCGTGAGGTGACGACCAATCAAGTCGCAGAGTCTTTGTGGGGAACCAATCAACACGGGTTCAACCACAGAGGTCAACCAGACTTCAATGGATGGACACACAGTGGGAGCAGGGCATTGTGGGAACTGATTAGGCTGTAGTGTTGACTTTTGGGCAGGTCTGGGAAAACCTCACACACACACACACACACACACACACAGTAAGAAAGAACGTTGAATTGAGATTTTTTCAAAACGCTTTTAAATCCAAATATTTGATATTTAATTAGAAAAACATGTAATTAATTAATTCAATTTATTATTTTAAACACAATTGTTTTTTAAGTATTTTTATATATAAAACAATATATTTTCCTTTCAGGATTATTAAAACGGTATCTCATCTTATTTTATCTTAATACATGACAGCTAATTATTAAAAACCTTCTCTCGAAAGGGGGCGTGGCAATTGGACTGATGGGAAAAAACCCTGAACGCAATAAAACGATTTTTGCTGCTGATTCCCACAGAACCTGAACAAACAACTCAAACCCGGGATGATTTTAACAAACGCTGGACGTCGTAAATGTTTCGCTGCTTCTTTTCACATGTGTTCCCATTAAGAGAGAAATATAAAAAAAAACAAAACATTACGCTTGTTTGAAGTTTCAAAATCGCCAAGTCGGCAGATTTTCCCATCAAAATGACAAAAAAAACAAAACTAAAGATTTAAACCCCAGCGTGACGCCTCAGCTCGGATGGAGTCGCTCCTAAGGGGTTAAAGGAAACCATGTGTGTGGTAGAAGCTCCGCGGACACGTCCGAGCCAAGAAAAAGACTGTCGGTAATCCAGACAAAGATTTATTTTTATTAAAACGAGCTGATGGAGGAATTTCTCTGGTTTGACTTGGGACCGAATCTGGGCAACGTTAGCAAAGATTCTGGAGGAGGGAGACTCTCTGCACCGTGGGAGAAAGGAAGTCGGTGGTTGGGCCCGTTTCTTTAGCGACGGGTGATGATGATGATGATGATGAAGGCAACAAAAGGAGACACGGCCGCAACCAGGAGGTTTGACGAGCTCTCGACTGATGGACTAAACACGTCTTCGGCGTGTCGATGGAAGTTTACCAGCTGGTGTTTTGCAGTCATGTGACGCCGTCTATCCTTTTGTGCATTTCTTTATTTTCATTTCTTTTGAAGATGAAACAAACAAAAACTGTGTTTATGCGAGTACCAGGAACTCGTTTTAGCCTGGAGGGCCACTCACTCAGGCAGGCTTTCATTACGGCGTGTACCGAGTCATCTTCCTTATAAGGAAGGAGCCAGAATGACACGAAAGCAAAGGACCCGGTCCAGTTCTGTGGAGGACATCCTGTTAGTACGGGAGCCCACAGCAGACAAACTGGGTAAACTCTATATTCGTCTGGTGATGGACGAAGATACGTTTGGCTCCTAAAAACAAAAAAAAATCCGTAAGAGGTTGATGAAAACTTGCTGCCGGCTAATTATTATGAGCTATAACTGTTTTTATTAGCACCAAAAGCAGCTAGCTACTGTTAGCAATGAAACGCTAACACAATGAGGAACATATAGTAATATTGGTTATCTATCTATCTATATATAGATATATATCTATATAGATCTATATCTATAGATCTATATATCTATAGAGATATATATATATATCTATATCTATATATATCTATATATATCTATATATAGATATATATATCTATAGATATATATATATATATATCTATAGATATATATATCTATAGATATAGATATATAGATATATATAGATATATATATCTATAGATATATCTATATATATATATCTATAGATATATATATATAGATATATCTATAGATATATATATATAGATATATATATATAATATTATCTTCTCTCCTGGTGTATTTCAAATGGTTTTAGGATAACCTGGGATTTTAAATAAAAAGTTATTTCTCCTATTGACAAAAACTTTTTAACAACAACACCAGAATAAAAACATACGTTAAGTGTTTGCATTATCTATAGAAATAAAAAAAAGAAAGTTTTCACTCTCTAAAGTCAAGAGTCAAAACATAAGAAACGCTGAAAAGTGAACAACAATCCGCTGATTCTGATAAATTCCTGCAGAAACAATGACCGTCTTTTCTCAGGATCGACTCCTGACCACTTTTCCTCGCCTCACTATTTCTGCTCCCGGGCTTTTTTTTTTCACTCATCGTGACTCAGAGGCCCTGCGGTCCGAATATATTTAGAGCTCAGACTCAACTTGGCGATGGTCAACATTTAGAAACAGAGAATGTGGTTTGATGTTTGTTCTGCAGGGCTGTGGGAGTTTTCTTTGGAGCAGCTCTTCTCATCCTGGAGCTGAAGGCTTTTATCCCGCCGCCTCCTCAAGCATCAGATCCGATTAAAACGGTAATATCTCTGGACAACAACTGAGATTTTAGCAGGATTAAAGCCAACGCTACGTTTTAACGTCTGCTCCGTCATTTACGGCCGTTTTAAACGTGCCACAAAAATAAACTACGACTTTGACTTTTGACTTTGAACATAGTTTGAGATTAATTTAAAATGGTGCATTTAGAACCTCTGGAGGATTTACCCGCCGGGTGTAGGAGCAGCTCTGAGAAGGAGCTTTGACTCATGCTAATGCTAACGTCCTCGTCGCTGTGTATTTGTTCTGAAGTCGCCGATACATCTGAAAACGCGTTTTCACTGTTTTACGTCGTTGTGTATGTAGCAGCAGGACAGCTCAGTGGGTTTCACCACTCAGTCAGAAAGGGGGCGTGGCAGAAATCCAGTGTGGACCCTTACGCAAGGTCCTTAGTGCTCCCGTATGTGTGATAGCAAGACGTGTGAGCGCGAATACTGACGTGTTCCGCAGCATTTAAAACAAAATAAATATAATAAGCCGTTATATTAGTCGTTTTATAGTCACAATGTGGCTATTGGTGCCTTGTATTCCTAAAATTCCTTTGATATTTGTTTTGGGGTGCTCAGTGGGCGGAACAGAGACGCTGAAGTGGAAGGTGCTGGAGCCAAGCGGCTGGAGAGTTCGTGAGAGATACTCAGAGTTCGGTACATTAAAACTCTCTGGCAGGAACTACGACATTAAATCCACGTACGTCTCTGAGTATTTGATGAGTCTTTGAAAAAAGACGTACAATAAAGAGACAAAAGACCCACTTTGAACAACAAACAACAACAAACGAAAAACAAAGCAAATATATTACAGGCAGAAATGGAGGCGCTATAGTTCAGCGTTCAACCAAAGATCATCTCTGTCCCCCGTCGACGACACTTCACGCCTGCCAGCTTTGAATTATCAACAAAGCAATTGTCAGCCGGGTCAAAGGTCAAGTCTCTCAGCAGACCGAGGTGTCAGAGCGGGCCGCAGCAGCGGCGTGGACCGGGGGCGTCACAGGAAGCAGCTGCTCGCCGTCCGATGACGAGGTTATCGGGAGAAATCCCAAAGGTCCATCATGCCACGCCTCTTAAGAGAGTCGACCAAAAATCCCAAACATGTTCTCGGAGAGAGCCGGCCCACGCCACATTCTCCGGGCCAAACATCTCCAGGATCGTTTTTCAGCATCGTCTTCAGCTGCTTCAGGGATAATTAGAAGGCGAGTCGCCGCGGGTCTGGAGAACAGCTGTGGGCTGGATCCACGAGAGCTTTGGAGGACAGACTTGGAACCTCTTCGGGTTGGACGGTCATCAAACCGGCAGGAGGAAAACACAAGCGGACTATTCATAAGCTGTGAGGGAAAAAGGAAAAGGCCCGGTACTGGGAAGGAGAAAGGGAGCGGCGTTTCTGAGGGGGGGGGGGGGGGGGGATCCTGAACTTTAGCAAAAAGGGTTTTTTGACAGGTTAAAGAGGTTTTAGTGTTTCGACAGGCCGGTTCTTCTGTTTGGACAGGCGTTGGGTGAAACCGGGTCACGTGCCAGAATCAGACTAATTCAGCTGCTTCAGTAATTCATTAGAGCAGAAAGTCACAAAGGAAAATAGACGCGTCGTCAAACAGGTTGTAACCAGACACCGAGTCGACTAGTCTGTTCGTCACACCTGAGAGAAGGAGTCCCATAATAGTCTGAACCACTTGGTGAGACTCTAAAAAAACCTTCTTCATGGAATCTGGACTCACAATCGTTTCATGATTCATTTTATAGTAAGACAAGAAAAAACAATATTTTACTTTCCATTCCTGACTCCGCCCCTTTTTCATTCTAAAAGATTGTATTTGTTCTTCCATGACACACATCCAACATGTCTTTGATGTTTCATCAATACCTGTCAGGTGGTTTATACGCAATATTTGAAAACGCTGAAAAAAGCCCATAATGTATGCTAGAGGACGGAGATACCAAAATCCTGACTCCGCCCCTTACTCGCTCAAAAAAGAAAAATGTACGCGTTCTACGACGATACACATCCAACGCCTCTTCATCGTTTCATCAGAACCTGTTTATACAGAATATTTAAAAATGGTGAGAAAAGCCCATAATGTGAAGAAGAGGAAGGAGAAACCAAATTCCTGACTCCGCCCCTTAATTCCTGTCCACTCCAAAGCAAAAGATTTTTCCTCCTCATCCTCTTTCCACCAGTCCTGCCAGCTTTCTTGGATATCCATCAAGTCGTTTAGGTGTAATAAGACGGACAGACGGACATAAAATGGTAAAAACGTAACATTTTGAGCCAAAAACCGAATCGGGACTAACCGGTTCTTGTGGGAACAGATCGGTTCTGAGTCCCACTTCAGGTCAGACAAGAGGCTGACGTTAAATTTAGAAATGAAAAGTACTGCTTGCCAGCTGGCACCGGTCTCCTGGAAACCAATTACATGATGACTGATGGATCTTTGTTCCGCGGCCAGTAACATCCCTGCTTATTTATCGTATTGCCCGACTGGTTCTGTCGGGATAGGCTCCGCCCCCCGACGAGGGTAAACTGTCACGGACGGTGATTGGATGAATGGATTATCTTTCCATCTTTTGCCGGGTCGCAGGAGCCTGCGGTCGTAAATTTGTCACATTCACACAGGCACCGGTTCCACTGTAGAACAGGATTTGGACCGGAGAGGAGGTTCTGATGATGTCGCCAGTAAATCAAAAAGCAGATGCGGTGAAGGAGTGGATGGAGGATTTTTGTTTTTACTTTTCTCAGTCTTGTCCTTAGATGTCTGTCATTATTTTTAAGGTCCATTTCCTCAGAACCTGTAAACGCTCCAGATGGGTCCCAAATTATTCCAGAACCCGTCCGGACGCATCTCTAACGTTAAGCCTGAATTAATCCTTAGTCCAATAAACAAAACATCTGACCCTCATCCACATAGATTCTTCTTTTAGAAACAGGAAAATAGAAGAGATGTTTCCTCCTGGACCCAGCACCTTTTTATTTAACGGGTTCGTTCCCGACCCGTTCCCGACCCGATCCGCCCGTTTTAACGGGAATATTACTTTATCCTGGTGACAAAAAAAACAAATAGAATATAACAGCTGAAAGCATAACCTTGTCTGAGCTTCTCCCGGTTCTGGTTCCGGTAGCCAGATTCACTGATTCACTAATGGACCTAAACTCACGAGAGTCACAGGCGTCTCGCTCTGGTGAGCAGCTTCCCCTCAGCACCGCTCCGTCATTATCAGAACATTAGCTCTCTGGTGTGGGCCGACCCAGTCCAACAGGTACTTTTCCAGCACCAGCAGCCTCCTGTCAGAACACGTTCACTTTAAGCTACGGCCAAGAAAACATTAAGCAATTTCTTTACGCTGACTGGACTTTGGGTATTTCCTGTCGGCGCCGGTTTGTCCAGAATCGTCAGAAAGTCCGTCATCAAACATAAAGGTAGTTTCACGCCGTCCCCCTTGTTGATAAATCCACCTGCTTAATCAGCCCTAGTCTCGCCTGAGGCCTTCGGTGTGTCAGAACATGTCCGACTGACGTTGTTCTGGATCGACCCGTGGAATGTGATGGTGAAACCTCGCTGACTCAACCAACAGTCAGACGCTCCGCCGTGCTGCAACCACTGTGGAGGACTTCTGAATGATGGACTCTGGCCAACACTAGGGGATCCCCGTGGACACGTCAGTCCAGACTTCACCTTGACGTGAACATCAACCATAGATAACAGTCCAATGCGGATCAACGGTACCACTGTGGGGTCCGTCAAGACAACTATGTTCACGGTGGCGGACGTCATGGATGTCATGGATGTCTCGTCCCGGGACTCTTCAGCTTGCCTCAAGGACACAGCAGTGACGGCTCTTCTTACCGCGGACAGGAAGACCACATCTACCTGTCCACAGGTGCGATCCAGAGAGTCTAAGGACCACCTGTCTGGTTTGAAACCTGTAACGCCTCAGACCGGAATGCCCTCCAGAGAGAGGCGGGGACACGCTCCCATCCATCAAGGACTTTGCTGCCTGACCTTGAAGGCAGCCTGTGTTGTCAGGAAGTCCCCCCAACCCCCCGCCAACCCCCCCCGCCACAGACTCTCTGCCTTCTGCCTAAAGGTACCAAAGGTGTCCTCCCAACTTGTAACCAGGTTACTGGACTCCCTGTGATCGATCCAGGGTCTCCTTCCAGTTGGACGTAGCTGGAAACCTTCTAAACGGAGGCTTGAACCACCTCAACTGGTTCCTGCCGGTCATTCCGCGTAGATCTTTCCGGCCATTTCTATCCAAGATCGCGTTATTTCGGATCTTTCTACCTCGTGAGCTCAGGTGAGGGTTGGACTATTGGTGGAGCGAGAAGAAGGTCAGTTACAAATGATGGTCCGATACAAAAACCTGCATCAAAGCAGGAGTTCATGGTGTCGACTGTGCAGGAAATCATAACTAACATCGATCATAAGATACTAAAGGTGGAGACATTTGAAGAGGTCCGGTTTACCGCAGTTCTGAGAACCTCTCACACAGGAACCCACCGAGGACCAAGACATCAAAGGCAGCACAGAGGAAGGAATGTATAAAACCGGATCTTAACTGGGGTGGCTGTGATCTGGTCACCACCGCTGGAGAGTGCTGGTGGGAAGGGGTCGAAACCCGCCGTGACGGGTTTTCGGTCGGGTCCAAGGATGGACCCGACCGACAGGCTTATAGGGATCCAATTACAGTTTTGATGAAGTCCAGAGTAACTCTTGAATAGTGGTTCTGTTTGAAATGTCCACCTCTTCTTCTACTATGAATACATCCATCCATAAACACCATCAATAAACAGAAGAGGAAGAGGAAGAAGAAGAAGAAGAAAGAAGGAGAAGAAGAAGAAGAAAGAAGGAGAAGAAGAAGAAATAAAAGGAGAAGAAAGTATAAGAAATAATTTGATCTGTTCTTTAATTGTTAAATGAATAATTAAATTGTTAAATTATTCATCTCTGCTGAGGAACTCGTTTGTGCTTTCATTTATAATCTCTGATGGATAAAACATACGAACAAATATTAGTGACGGTAGTAATACTTCAGTAATACGAGTAAAAGTAGGGTAATATTACTGATACACATGGTTTTATCACCATTACTAGTAGCAGCAGAAATACTTATGTAGTTGTACTGCAGGTGAGACAGACAGACAGTTGGATGAGAGACAGACAGACAGTTGGATGAGAGACAGACAGACAGTTGGATGAGAGACAGACAGACAGTTGGATGAGAGACAGACAGTTGGATGAGAGACAGACAGTTGGATGAGAGACAGACAGTTGAATGACAGACAGACAGTTGGATGGCAGACAGACAGTTGGATGACAGACAGACAGTTGGATGACAGACAGACAGTTGGATGACAGACAGACAGTTGGATGACAGACAGACAGTTGGATGACAGACAGACAGTTGGATGACAGACAGACAGACATCTTTTTTACTTTTCTTTCGATGTCATTAAACTCCTGGACGTTTGATTCGTATCCCAGCGATAAACGGAGGTCAACCCAGAGCGGAGCAGCGGATCCGACTTACACACAAGTATTTCATATGTATGTATTTATCATGTATTAATACACCTGAGGAGAGGAAATACACACTAAAAAATAACTGAAAAATAAATAAAAGTATGACTAAACAAAGTCACGTTTCTGCCTCCATACTGAAAGGGTGGCAGTGGAAACCACGGCGATGACGATGACGAGGGTTGAGCAAACTTTGGTTAGCTTCCCGCTAACAAACAAACCCTGACGCCTTCATTTATCAGCGCTAGGAATTCCTGACGACAGCAAACGTTTCCTTTGTCCCTTTGAGTCGTCGCCCCGCATTACCTCGCTCTTTAAAACGCACTGGATTCACGCCGCCGTTAATGAGGCCGGCGCTCGTGACTCAGACGTGCGACGCGGGTTAAATCCCCTCCTGACAGGTTTCGTGTCCGACTCTGGGTCACATGAGCAGGAAAATCTTCCCGTGTGAAAATGTGCCAATCCAATTTGAGCGCGCCGCTACACGCCAGCAGCACGCCTGATGTTGGCCGCGCTTTTCTCCGAGGATGGCGCTCCGACAAAGGAGGACTTTGAGCGTGTGAACGTACGGAGGATTAGCCTCCAACCTCAGAGAAAACTAATGTGGAAGTCAGGAGGTCAGGACTGGAAAACGCTGGAATGCATCGATGGTGGATGGAGAAACCAGATGTTTGCGTTTAAAGGCTCCACCTGGTTGTCTTTTCTTTCAACATGTGTTCCTCGCCGTCGGCCACTGTGCGGACCGGCACTGGTACCGGGACTGGTACCGGCCCGCTGCAAAACACAGGAGTCACTTGGGTGTGCGGGGAAAACATGCCACTGATGCTGGATTCTTACGCTGCGTTCACACGGCGTGGATTTGTTGACGCCAATGTCGACAGGGATCATTTGCGTGACCAATAGATGACGAGTTTCGTCGTAGGGTGGGCGTGTACCGCGTGATCACGGCTGTTTTTGCGTCTATCACGAAGCTTTAGATGAAGAAACAGCTGATAATATCTCGGGTTTATAACATCGACGTCATCCGACGTTTAAAGCAGGAACTCTGATCGCGTGCTTTTATTCTGAAAGTTCAGATCCACCATCAGGGTCGGATCTTTGATTCATTCATTCTCCGTTCAGCGTCTGGAGGGCTGGAGCCTATCCCAGCTCTTTAAGCACGTTAGCATTAAAAACAAACTCTGTTGTGGTCCGGATCATTAAATCCAGACGTTTTGTTTCTGATTGGACGATTTACGGAATCCATTCAGAATGAACCACGTGGAACAACAAAGGTTTGGAGCTGAGAGACACGCCGCCCCCCCCCCCAACTAGAAAATAAACAAATATGACAAATATGAACATCTTCCACGGAGATTTGAAGGAAACCTTTGAAAACTCGCTGCTTTGAAGTGAAGGAATTCTAGCCTGTACTTCCTGTCTGGATTCGTGTCTTTGTCGACCGGCTTCCTGCTTTTCAGAGGGAACATTTTTAGCCCGGCGGCGGCCATTTTGGCTCGTCCTCACATACGTACAAGGACACGACATTCTTCATTTAGTCGTCCTCCATCCTGTTGTGTCTTTCTGACGAGAGGAATGACGGATGAATTAAGGTTTGGTGTTTTTGTCAGGATGATGGTTTTTAGCTTCACTCAGATGTTTAACCTGAGACAGACGACAAATTTGCAAATATCGAGCCCAAATTATATCACACAGGCACTAGAGCCACGTCATTATATCACACAGGCACTAGAGCCACGTCATTATATCACACAGGCACTAGAGCCACGTCATTATATCACACAGG
>VRLP01004506.1:0-47942 GCA_009660295.1 Lophius piscatorius
GTAAACACGAACACATCACCCCCGTTCTTCATTCCCTTCATTGGCTTCCCATCTCCACCAGGATTGATTATAAGATCTCTCTCCTCACTCACCAGTGCATCCACGGTAACGCACCCCCCTACCTAAAAAAACTACTCACCCCACTGACCTCAACACGATCCCTCCGTTCTACCCACTCATACCGCCTCCTCCTAAGCTCAGCACCATGGGTGATCGGGCCTTCTGTTCTGCTGCCCCTCGTCTGTGGAATGCCCTCCCTGACCATCTGAGGGCTCCACAGACGACTGACACATTTAAAAAAGGACTTAAAACTTTCCTTTTTAGCAGAACCTATAACCTTAATTAACATTGCCGCTTTTTGGTCAGGCTTTTATATAGTTATTATTTTATTTTTTTATTGATGCTTTTATCTGCTTTTGCTTTGTAGCACTTTGAGATTTGATCCAAATGTAAAGTGCATTATAAATTAAATGTATTATTATTATTGTTATTATATACATATTTTGTCCGTGTTGTTTGTCAGGCTTGCTACACATCACATCCAGGGGCAATCGGCTCTCATACAAAAACTAATTAGCCAATAGGGACACATCACTGAAAAAACCCGCCCACGTGAGAGGCTTGTGTCAGAACTGCAAACAAGAGAGATCAAAGCAGTAGGAAATGTAAAAAAAAAAATATATTATAAAAAAATGGAAAAGATCAATAGTTCAAACAATCAGAAGATTTCACAAATTACGAATCAAAAGTCACAAAATACTCTCTCCTATCTGTCTCAACAGTTCGGAATAGTCAGTACAAGTATATTAGCTCTTGAGACATCTTCAAGTTGTTAGGTTGGCCCTGCCAACTACTTAAACAACTCTTCACTTGACTGGCTGACTGACGACTTTTGACCTTTGAAGTGATGTAGGCAGCAACGAAATCTGATCACAAGTGGTCAGCTGGGCACATTTTTAGAGAGATGATAGACACATGTGTAAACAACGATATGTGTCACTGGCCGCTTGTGATACGATTAGCCCAAAACACATTTTAAAACCAAATCAAAAGACAGTCCTTGATAGAGCCAAATGTTAGCTTCTGAACAACAAAAAGTCTCTAGCATGCAGCATTCCAAAGCTGTGTAATGAAGTCATATTACATCACTAATTCATCTATATTACATATTTTGTGAATGTGAATGGTTGTCTGTCTCAATGTGGTGGTCCTGGGATGAACTGGCGACTTATCCAGGATGGACCCTGCCTCTCGCCCAATGTCAAGAGAGAACCCCAATCACCCTGAACAGGATCAATGGTTACAGAAAAATAATGAATATCAGAACACTTATGTTATTGTTGACCTTGGAGATCAATACTGCTACTCATCTGCTCTGGTATCCAGTGTGTCACATTTTTACTGTCGCAAGCCCAGCTGACACTTGAAGCAAACATATTCGAAGACCGGGTCCCTTGAAGGACATCTGACTGTAGACTTAATATAGACATCACAGAATGATGATGAGCACTTCATTACAAAGATGAATATTAACACATTTTACTTCTTCGTTCTCATTTCAGTCGGGTACCCAGAGCAACCTTATGTGCAAATCTATGGTTAGATGGGTTAGATGTCTGGTACATCTGCAATACCAAAACATCCACAATATTTATGTGGGGCTACTGATCTTAAAGGTTACTTGAAGGAATTGTTCTTGACTTTGTTGTAGCTGGCATGTGTGCTTATCGTTCTTGCTGCAACACCATAAGAGAAGAAGACCTGAGAAAAAGCCTCCATCCACACCTGATGGACAGAGATGAGAAATCACACAGCATGTCTCTCATTATCAGGAGCTGAACATGGAGACAGGTAAATGTGACATAATTCAACATCAAAAAGAACTTACCACATGTCAAGAATACAAAAAACAAAACTGATATCTGATTGAGATGAAATATCTTTAAAAAATACAATATATGCTTTGTTTCTGATACCTCTCATCAAATACCTTATATCTGTATCATTATCCCTTACTTCTATATCGAAGTTTGTTATTTTAAGCAGCCTATCCTGTATGCATTCAGTTTCTGTGAACCAAGAAAATACATAAATAACAGGTTTTAATATCTTTAAAAATCACAAGGGTAGGAGCCCTTCCTGGCTGTTAGTTAGATTTTTCAGCGTGTTTGTTTGACGAAGATAAGTGTAGACATGAAAATCACAAGAGAACTGAAAGGAACTCTATATTCCAAACAATTGAAATGCCTGAATTGTCCCATGCATTATCATTGCAGACCTTGAAACACAAATCCACAAACTGTCTTCGACATCAAGCCTTCATCATGAGGAGGTCAAACAAATCTCATGGCTTTTTGTCTTTTTGTAGTAGTTATAACAAATAATATTCAAAACTAAATATTTTTTTAAATCCCTCAAAAGTGCCTCTAACAAGAAGAACAACGGCGGTGGCTGAACGCCAGGAAGTGTCTGTACAACGACCGGTTTAGTCCTTCTTGTTTTTCATGTCTTTTTCAACCAGTCAAAGGTAAGACTTGGCAGTAACAGAAGATAATCTGCTGAGTCACCCCACTTGTCCAGCTACCTCTAGGAAATTGTCCAATGGCATCATCGTTTGGCGAAGAAAATAGATTACACCACTTGCTCTCATCAATTCAGGGACAGATGGGAGTGTCACTGATGTGACAGTAAGGGAGTGAGGATGACTGACAAATACTTTGTACATCTATTTGCACAGCTATGCAAGTATGAGTAGTAGTATGTATAAACTTGAACAAGCATTTCTAGATTGAAAGGTCTCACACTGATATGTCATAATTAATATTTTGTAAACTAGTTAGTGTGGGGGAATTCGTCTTTTGCAAGTAACTCAGTTGGGAATTGAAAACATCCATTTTAATACACAAATCTTCACTCAGGTGTGTTATGAAACTATCACTGTAGTTCTACAACTTCCTGGTAATCATCAAGAAACGATCAGTTCACAGACTGTCCTGCCACTCCTTCAGTACTTGGATTTCCCTGGTTGAAATTACTTGACGTAAAGATTGACTTTAATCTGGATCAGTCATTACATAGAGTAACTTTTGTTCAATCTACTGTAAACTCCTGAGTGCTCTGCTGTTATATACCAATATCATAACCAGGCTCCTGTATTTAGCAAAACCCAATACCTAGAGACAGGAATATTACCTGCCTGATCATCGTCCATACGGGTGCACTGTTGACCTCCGGCTTGGAGCCCCGCTTTCACAGCAGGCGGCTTAAAGCCATGGAGCCGTACATCCATACCAGACAGTCCTCTGGTATGTCTTGAATATCCTGTCATGCCTTCTGATCTCACTAACAGCCCCTCTCAAAGGATCCTGAGGTTCACCAGCAGAATGTGCTCCAGGTTCTCAGTGACTGTTCGAAAAAAAGGTCTTTGTAGGGGCTGAGAAATGAGAAATACATGTCACTTCTGTGTCTTCTCTTGGATATGTCATTGGTCAGGGAAAGGTTCAAATGGATCCAGCAGTTGTGAAGTATTCTGTTCCCAGCAGCCTGAAGCAGCTAGAACACTTCTTGGGGTCTAACTCTTGCTTCAGCCTCATTCAAATCTGAAGCCAGTTGGTAACACCTCCCACTGCAGTTACTTCCATTGCCACTCCATTCAGTTGGACCCCAGTGGTGAAGGCAAATTTTTAGAGCTCGAATACTGCTACTCATCTGCTCCGGTCTTCACTCAACCTGACCAAAAACTGCAGTTCATCGTGGAAATGGATGCCTCCGACAGGAGTTGGTGCAGCATTATCTCAAATTTCTAAGTCACCCATCTTCCTTTCCCAAGAACTCTCTTCAGCAGAAAATAACTTTGTGAAAATCATGAATTCTTTTTGGTCAGACTATCCTTTTTAGTAATGAAGTCATTCCCTTGCTAAACGTAGTTCAAACAGGAAGAAAATATTTTCCCAATAAGAATATTATTTTTTGTTGACTAGTCAGCCACAACCACACAAAGTGCGAAGGAGTAGCACACATGCTTCAGCACCAATCTCGTTTTTTGTTCTCGCTCAACCACCCACTCATATACACACAAAGGCTTTCTTGAAGGGGCCATACATTGTAACACATACGTGTTTAAAAGTAGGCAATTGTCTGAGTCTTTTGTTACTCCAGCTTCCTCCAACAGTCCAAAAACATGAAATATAAGTCCATTGGGGGTCTGTTTGTGTTGTCCCTTTGGTGAATGAGTGAGTTGTCCAAGGGGAACCCTGCATCTTGCCCAATGTCAGCTGGGATGCGCTCCAGCAACCCCAATCAGGATAAGCGGTACAGATAATGAATGAATTAAACTTAGCAGTTGGGTAAATGGTTTGCTAAGAGTTACTGAAGGAGGAATAATCTCATTACCCTGTGCCAATGGCGGGACCGTATCCTTGCAGTTTATGAAGCCTTACTTTGCGTACAGACCGATCACAGTCTCCAGGAGGAAGAGTGGAACTCCACACAAAACAGCAAAAATGCAATGTACATCATGGACATGAACAGCAACAGTAAGAGCACAAGTATTACTAAAAATATGGATTACAAGATAAAAAATTATGTAGAAACATCACAAAAAATCACAAAAAATGTTATAGGGAAATATCTGAGTGTTAATCACCACCAACAGTCTATCGGGTTTTAGTTGAATCTTTCAAAGGACAGACAGGGTCTCCTGATTAGGGAAAATTAGAAAAGGGTTTATTATGGGGTATCTATTTGAATACATGGGATATAATATTCCTAACTATGTTTTTTGTTTGTACTTTCAGCTGAAAGTAAATATATATTTTTTCATGTTTCTTTAGACCAAGCCCTTTTTTATCTCCATGGAGCGGGTCCATATTGAGGCTGCAATGTTAGCTCAAACCTTTGGAGTGGGATTTTACTTTTAGGTTGTTATTAATTATTTTTTGGCTGCAGCGGGAGCAGAGATCCCATGTTGATAATAACTATAATGGTAATATGATAACATTTAGCAACATCTTATGGGAAAATACTGTACTATAATAATAATAATAATAATAATAATAATCATCATCATCATACATATCTTTGAATCCTTAATGAAAGCAGATATCATTGTGCCAAGTGAAACGTCACTATTGAGGACTCCAATCTTCCCCGTGAAGAGGGTCAAAGACGGGGGTCTGCCTGATTAATGGAGGTTTGAAAAGGACCTTCAAGAAGTGAATGCGGCGGTCCAACCACGATCATCTGAGGTACCAAGTCTACACACAATTCTATTACAGTAAATAGTTATCTGATGTCGACCTTGCAAATAATTTTTCAGCTTCCAGATCCACCAAGACGGCCATTTCTATTTTGCCTTTTAGATTGCCTTTATAATATGCAACCAAGTAACAGGTCATGAGTTTCTTGGGTAGGACGTAAATTGCAGGCAGTGGACCCTAAATTTTTGTGAGACTGTGCCTCCACTTTCGGCATTAATTCATGACAAGGGCTTATTTGCCCATGACTTTGTCTGCTGCGACATGGACTGACGCAGCAGAAAAAGCTTTTGCTGACCTTAAAATTACCACGCAACAAAGCGTTTTGGGTTTACCCAATAACAGACAAACTTTTAATGTTGACTGTTGATGACAAAAAAATATTTTTGACTTCTGTTTTGTTAAAAAAACATGGCTTACTTCTCAAATATAAGTAAAACTTAATCCGATGAGACTTTTCACCATAGCCAATATTTACAAGACTAGAAAGTGGTCTTATTCAAACTGAAAACTGACTAAGAAAACAAATAAATAAAACATGATACATTCCTATAATCAAAATTCAATGTAACTATGTAATCCAAAAGGATATTATTAGAATATTTTTAAAACCTTTTTCTTTTTTATCACTTAGTTAACAGCAGAGAACATCAACTTGAAGATCCATATTTACAGCAAATAAGTCACATAATTTATTTAGTTATTTTTATATATCCATCTCTCCATCCATTCATTCAACCATCCATCTACAATATCAGTCTTCTGTTTCCCTTGGCAAAAATACTCACAAATTCATCCCTGTCAAAGATATTTAGGAGGCTTGAAGTGACTTGACTTCCGTCTTCGCTGTGTGGACCTGCACAATATGAGGTGGTTGGGTGACCACCCAATCAGAAGCAAGATTTGGTATCTGTACATTCTATACTATTTTTCCATTGGCCGATCAAAGAAAAGAATATTTTCTTCACATTACCAAGTAAGGACCTGACAGGCATTAACCCAGGTGGGTCGAATCCAAAGCAACTGGAGAATGTTTTGGCTTGAAGATGTCCAGTTGCTTTGGATTCAACCCACATGGGTTACCATGACCTAGATGAATGAGAACTGATGAAGACCGAGGGAGAAAGTAAGTAAGAGCAGTGGGTTTTTTGTTGTGTTTTCTGGATTACCAAATCATCAAAGTGCTTAAATGTCCTATAAGTGAGCTGGGTTGTGGTGCCGTGACATAGCAACGTCACTTTGGTGTGACATGCAACCAGTATCAGAGGATTCAGAGTCAAAGACATGATGGAAAATAAGATTAGTTATAAGATAACTTATAAACTACTGACGGTAAAAAGATGATTTCAAACAGGAGAAGAGTGGATCTACAGATCCCATTAAAGGAAGACGTTGAATATGACTGCAAATTTGAAATGACAACACTTGATGTCTCGGGACCAGGAGCTCAGACACAAATCATCTTCTCACTGCGGCATTCAAGCAGAATCTACATCTGACAACATCTGTTATCAATCTGACAACACACATACGCTCAGCAAAAATAAGTAAACATCATCAATTTCACAACAAACGAACGCTGCAAAAACCACAACACAATAAAAGACATTTAACTTTGGAAGCTTTGCTTAACTTTCGGGTCAGGCACTCATCTGACTAAGAATAAAGCTTTGTGTGTTGTGTTGTATTGTGTATTTTTGCAGCTTGCGCGCGTTGTGAAATTGATGAAGATGTTTTCTCAAATTTTAACATGCACATGATGTAAGATTGATGTTTGCAGGGCGTTTGCCCCTCTCAGTCACCATAAGAGTCACACCCTAGTAGAGCTGTCCCCCAATCTATTTGGACTGTATTTACTGAGTGATCTAATCACACACATGTCTTATTTCATACTGACTCATAACACTTCAGGAAAAGGGTCTGAGATGGTTCTCATCTCTGCTTTATTGTGGAGATTTTCTTCATTCGTGTTGGGATGAGGAGGATTACGAACAGGAGTAGAAACAGGATGCCACAGGACCAACAGACGCTGAGGACAAGAACAGAGTAATATGAGAATCAGAGATGTAAAAAATGATTAAAAAAACATCGACAAAAACTAAATAAGAGATTTAAACTCTACACAGGAAGTGTTGGCACTTTTACCTCTCTGAAGGAGCCTTTCATCATGCAGATTTTGCCTTTAGCTCAGATGGGTACTGGTACTATAGAGTAAGCCTATCCCCGACCATAGGCCAAGTCTCGGTACACAGAATCCCACTAGAGGTCAAGGGCTGGTAAACCAGAAATGAGCAAATGAAGCTCACTTTGAAGAAGATGCAGAGGAACCAACTGGTACTTGTGTGGACAGATTTGGAGAACTAACAGTTCTCCAAAAGTAGTACTGTCTCCAAAAATTAGTAGTTTTTATCGTAGCTTCATAGTTTGTTGCGGATTAACCGAGACATGATGGTGTAACATGATGGAGGAATCTATTTTCAGATGTAGGTGAATAATCAATGAATCTGAACAGATGAGGACTACAGTGTTGTCATCCTTGATAAAGTTCAGAGAATTGATTGAAGGCAGCTTATAAACACACTTGTTGCCAATGTCGAACCCTGACCTACATTTCAGTCCACTTGAGCTTTGAGTCACACTCCTGCAGTGAGTGACTCACCAAGCAGATCAGAGGGCTGAAATATCACCAGCACAGTCTGAAAAGAATGCCCGGTCTCTGTCCTGTCAAACCATCAACTGCATCAAAGATCTTTTCAGCTCCTGAACGACATATAAACTTCATTACAGACAGGAATACAGTAACTCCTGCAGTAAAAGTCAGACTCATAGATTTCTCTGTAATCACCTATTGAAATGTGGTGACTAAAGGTCACAAACTCAGTCAAAAAAGTCTCTATGGATTCCCTGTAGGTGTTCCAGCCTCCCCCCATAGTCTAAAAACATGTAGTGTCTGCTTATAGGCGAATCCAAATTGCCCTTGGATGTGAATGGGACGGTATTGTCTCTGTGAAGAACTGGAGCGACTGTAGTATATACTTTCTCTAATCTCTGGCCAACAATTAATTCCAGCTCAAATGCCAGATGAGACACACAATTCCTTCAGGATCTCATCCCAGTTTGGATATGATCGAAAGAATTCATTAAAACTACCTAAACTGGTTCCTTATGACGCAAAGGAGCATACACTCTTCTACAAAATCCTGATTGATGGGGAGGCTGTAACTCAGTGGGTAGAGCAACCATCTAGCAATCGGATAATTGAAGGTAACCGCGTCGAGTCCAAAAAGGGTCTACTTGTCATAGGGTCCTTGAGAAAGACACTGAAACCCTAGCTACCCGTGAACTTCAAAGGGGCTACTTGTTCAGGTACGGGTCAAATGCAGAAAAATAATAACACTATGTTGTACTATATATGGCTGTATGTGAACAGTAAAGGATTTTTTCTTGATGTCTGAGCACCTCACACTTTCTCCAAATTCAAGCGGAAGTTCATTGAAGACACTTGTATCAGTAATTGGTAACTAGAGAGTTCATGACCATATTGAGGGTTTAGATGTAGATCAGCCAGTAAATCAAGAGTTTTGCTCTCCAATTATGAATGTAGACCCAAACTTTGACTGTCTTTTCTGTATTTAATCTCAGTAGACAAGCAGTAAGACAACAAAGAACAGTTTATAGAGTTCCAAAGGCTAGATGGGGTGCTCTCTGCTGCCTCTGGCTTCAGGCGTGATTGATTACCAATGGCACAACATTTCAAATGTTTCTCTTTTCAGAATAACTTTAAGTTTTTTACCTACAACATATTCATATCCATATCTTTGATAGTTTGCGTGTTTGTGAATGGGATTACACAAGAAAAACAATGAATCATTTAAGACAAACTTCCCTGATTGGATGTGCCATAGGCCAGGAAAGAAGCCATTGCATTTTGGTACAGACTTAAGTAGTGGGCTGATCTGAGTGCTTAGGCCCAGATCTGATTTTTTGCTCATATGTGACTTTTTCATGGCAGTTTGGGCAGCACAAACCACATGGAACCTGATCCTTTACAGTTCCCAGTTGGGTCACTTCCATATATGGTCCTAAATAGGACAAAAGACAGATTATTTGCAATGAGACTTCAGTCATCTTCTACGGACATTCATCAGTGGTGTTGACACCTAGTTTATACTTGAAAACCACCGCAAAACACTATAAATAACCCTATAAATAACCCTATAAACACCGCTATAAACACCACTATTTACATCTACTGTATAAAAAACAATATTAACATTATAAACACAACTATAAACACTAAATACTACTATAAACAAACAACAACAACAATAGAAACACTTTAAACACCACTATAAACACCACTATAAAAAAAACAACAACAATATAAACATCTCTATAAACACAGAGAACACAACTATAAACAAAATTGTTCAAACTTACATTAATGCTGTCCATTTTGTCTTTCATATTGACAACATGCTGTTTGTGAAGTCTTTGTTAATTTCAGATGTGGCGTCACTTTAAACAATCTTCCAGTATGACCCTGTTTAGACTTGGTTTTAAAATAGGTTTAGGGGGATCGGATCACCAGTGGACTGCGAGACAAATCGCTAAACATTCATTTTTAATGACCACAATGGCAAATCTGGGACGAATCGACCAGATATCTTCTCTAGGGCTAACATTAACGTCTCGTGATAAGTTTCTGACAAGGACTTAACAGGAATATACGCCATCATTGCTGGACATGGTGTGGCTAGCAATGCACCGGTGAAAGCCACTGCTTTTCTAATATGCTTCAGTTTTCACTTTGTTCTGCGCTAAAATTCTTTAGCAAGTCTTTAGCAAGTGGAAAAATAGGGGATTTATTTACCCAAAATATGTACAATAATTAGGATGGGCAGAAAAAAACAAACGGGTTCTCCTCTGACCAATACATAAAACAAAAGCCAACCCATCATCTAATATCTACAAGGTTATATACTAGGCTGGCCAGACCATAGGTGATTGCTGGGGAGCGAGGGCATTCATCTTCTTCAGATGGTTGGGTGATTCTGAAGAAACCCCCCTCTGGCTGGAGCAGTGTGTAACAGTCAGATGAGCAAGCTCCACATTCTTAAGATGGTAGGATGCAGCTAATCAGTCTTTTTCCGGTTTTCCATGAAGAGGTTGGAGGATACCAGATTCTGACAGGAAAGTTATTTGAAACATTTGCATTAACATTTACATAAATATTCTTAATTGCGTGCAATCAACCAAGAAAAATAAAGCACATGTAAATCAAAATGTTTATCATGTTTCCTGATTAATTGAACAGAAAACATCACCTGTTAACAGGTTTGGTTGGTGGTGTGGCTTTTAGTTGCAGCCCCCACAGTGAGCTAAAACATTTTTCGGCCAATTTCAGGAAAAATTATTGTTAAGTTAATATTAAGTGCATAGATAGTCGTGCTAATCTAGAATTTTGTGCAGAGAACTCTAAAACAAATAAAGAACAACACATTGTTCTTTTTTTTTTTGCTTCTGACGTGTTTCTCTCATAGCAGATGTCTATTTTTTGATCTTATATTAATGCTAGATTTTTGGTTGACTGCATGTTTTGCAACAAGGCACCAGGTAAAATTCTCTCTGGAGCATAAACCGTTTTCTGATAATGATTTGTGATTGTTATTTCAGCAAGAGGATGAATCAACATTAAAACAGTGTATTTTTAATGTTGCAAATTATGTCTCCATAGCACCACTGTTGTTCAAAAGTTTCCAAGTCCTCCATAAGCTTGTAAAACCTGAACTCTATCCTTGAGCGGACTTTGCACAACCACACTGATTTGGCCTCCTGACCTTCTCTGCCTTCTATCTTCTTCTTCCTGCTGATGTATATGGCTAGTTTAGCCTCACTAGACAGAAAATTCAATAGCTGCCACTGCACCCAGCCTGAATGGATCTTATTTTATGCTGCACCAAAAATAAAACTGCTTTCAGTAATTTTTTCACAAAACTGACTGAAAATAAAAGTAAACTAAAAATATGAGTTAAAACAGCAAGGAACTCTGAGAGTCAATGCACTCAGTAAAAACATGGAACATGGAACATGGAACTGTGTCAAAGAAAATGACGTTTGTTTATATGGCAGGGTTAATTACTGAAATAAAAGCATTGAATGCGACCACGTAGGATCCTCCACTTGAGGTTCGCTGTCAGTTTCTTTTGGGGAGTTTGTATGAAATCCTCCACTGTGGGACCAGCCCAGAGTATCCACCCAGGGTTGGGTGATATGGTAATAAAACTGTTAGTAATATTGGTCAAAAGGTCAGCATCATTTTAATTTATTTTTAAAAACAATAACATCATCTGCGTAAGCAGATAAAACAATGTTCTCATAAAACCAGGTAAAATCAGGCCAGCAATACTGATGCGTATCTTCTGTGGCAGAGGGTTCTACGGAGAGTGCATAAAGCATACCAGACAGGTCACAGCCCTGCCGGACGCCTCTATGCACTCTGAATGGAGCAGACACACCACTCTATATTATCTGCAGCACTCTGCAAATATAGATAAATTTGCTTCTTCATAATTTAAAATTGGTGCAGTGCAGATGCATGTTTGACCAGTTTAGCTGCATTGCTAGGCCTAAACATTCATGACTAAACATGTAATAAATGTATGTGTTAAAGTCAAAGAGTTATTCTTTTCTTTGGGGGCGGCTGTATCTCAGTGGGTAGAGCAGCCATCTCCCATTCAGAAGATCAAAAGGTAGCTGGCTCAAGTCCCACCAGGGTTTACCAGGGTGCTTCAAAGGAGCTGACCACTGCTCCCTCAGGGATGAAACAAATGCAGAGAAAGAATTTCACTATGTTGTACTGTGTATGGCTGTATGTGATCAACAAAGAACTTCTTCTTTTTCTTTACATGATGTCAAAGTTGCTTTATTGAGCTGGAGCCAAAGAACTGTTTCCAGGTGCAATTTGAAACGAGGACGAGGATGAGAACGCCTTTTTTTTTAAATAGTTCAGTGTGCATTAGAACGTAAAATAGAATTTTGCTATTTTGGGTGTCACCTGCTAGTGTGGTTAGTGAGTAAGCAAAATTATAATTTTTTAGCGATAATATCTTTGATTTGGCAACATCAAGTAACATTTAGAAATGTATTTTTACATGAAATAATCCTCAACATAATATGTGATTGGTAGGCACTTGGCCCATTTTTGTTTGGTTGGCAATCAGCAAAATAAGTCTTCAGATTTTTGTTCACGCAATTTGCTAAACAAAGATATGTTAGTCAGCAACATATTAAGACAATTATATTAATTTGATGAGGATTTTCTATCAGTTCATAAGACTAAATTCTAAAATTTAGTTAAAAAGGTTTGAATATTGATTCCTGTGCGGTTTGCTTTTCTTTATACAAATAAACCAAGAATTGAGAAGTAACACAGCTGTTAACCAGGAGAGATCCATGGCTAAACAGGACCAGTTCTCCTCAAAAATAACATCCTAGCTGTCCTCAAGAGGAGATGCTACAAAAATTTAAATTCAGCGCAAATTGCCGCTAGAGATACAAATAAACTAAACATAGTTGATTTCAAATAGGATAATCCACTGTTTCCCCCAATAGGTGAAATTGGGTTTTTAATCGTGATGTATACATTATCTTATGATAGCTCAGTGCTGTATTGTTGAGTGGATGGAGTGTGATTATGGTCCTTATTTTACATTACATACATTATTTATTATCTCCTGAATGTTTTAAAAGGAAACTGTTTACAGATCTAAGTCTCTCTATTGTTAAGGGCTTAGTGTAAGTCAAAATCACTAAAACTAAAACTATAAATACTAAGGAAGAAAACTATATGTGACATGGAACATGGTAGGCAAGATGAGTGTAGTAAGAATGTTAGATATCGTTGCTTTGTTCTCATAGTGTCATCTTTCAACACTTACTTCAAAATAATAGAGCAGGGAATTGGAGCAATGGATAAAAAATAACTACGCAAATTTAATGAATTCATGCTGTTTTTTAAGCTGAATTGTTTTAATACATATTGGAAATGGAAAATTCGATCACTTGTTATCAAGTTATACTGGTTTTCTTTAAAATGATCAATTCATTCTCTGAGCATAACTTAACATTGGAAATCTATAATTGGTATATTTAAGGCCTCATCAACCTCGTCCTTCCGTTGTTTATTTAATGTAATAATCAAAATCCCATCCTTCTTTTTATTTTTCACAGTACAATTCTAGATTGCGATCTGTGGCTTAGTGGTGTACCTCAGGGAACGGAGGAGCAGGTAAGTCAGACACCACTATACTTTGTGGTACTGTAATGTTTGAATAGGATTGCTGAAAACATTGTTATTGATTCTCACCAACCAGGATGGATGTCACCAGTGAAGTGAGGACGATTGTCGTAACCAGAAATGCAATAACATCTGGACCAGCCAGCGCAACGATCGTTTCTTACATGGTAACTTCGGAACCAGATTTTTATATTCCTCAAGGCTAGTACATATAGCCATGATAGTTTAAAATTGTTCAATATGCGAAGAGTTGACAATGGTATTATTTTGAATAGTCAGTCATAACATTGGAGTGTGTATGTGTATTTATTTCTAAGAAATAACTTACTAGAACCCAAAAAAATTTAGATAACAATTTGCATGGACATTTCTGAGTAGAATTAAATTAAAATAAACAAGTTAAAATAACTTATATTGAGTAATTTCATAATATTCAAATGAAGATGGTTCAAGTAATTAAAGCTTGCAGAGGACAAATCAAATTTGGTTGGTCATACTAAACTCATTGAGTTTGCCAAACTAATGAAGTCTTTTGGCATTTACTCAATAGTGGATGAGTTGATACTACTTACAAAGATCCATGCTAATTGTTACCTAAATTTTTTAGAGTTTAGCCAACTAATAATTTTTTAGAGTGTACCAAATGAGCTTGAGATCTCCCAAATATCTCGAATAAGGAAGATATTATCTACCATATACCTGCCGGGTACACAGTAGGTCTGGTCTCGATGGATGACCTGTTCCAAAGCTTCTTTCAGCCTTTTGGCTAAGGCTTGGACTGAATTTGAAGTCCATGCAAAGGATAGACACAGGGTGCCAGTTTTTGATGCCGTGCAGGTTACTCTTCTTGGGTAGGAGGGTGATGATGGCCCTGCAGCAGCACATTGGCAGGGCCATTTCAGGACATGTGACATTGGTGCTGCGGTAAGCATACGTCATTTCCTGTTGACTGCACTCAATAAGCTGTTGCACACTCTGCTGGTTCGATAGATAGCCTCTAATTTATGACGACTATAACTTATTTAAAAGTTTCCTTTTATCGAGAGTGATTTAACTGAAGCACTCATCTACCGCATCATATTCCGTCATTTTCGCCAAATCTGCGCTTTGTTTTTGAAACACCTAGCCGTTAGCCGCTAAATATATAAGTTAGATATGGCTTCCCGCTCTCCTCCTCCTGCTCTCTCTTGCTCTGTGTGTCATATGTTTAGCTACTCCTCTGCCTCCTTTAACGCTAATGATAAGTGTAATAACTGTAATTTACTTGTAGCCTTGGAGGCGAGGCTCACTGAATTGGATACGCGAATCCGCACCATGGAAAATACCCCACTAGCCTCTGTAGCTAGCCAGCCCCCTGTAGCCGGTACGGACCAACCTGTCTTAGCTCCTCCTAGAGGCCCCTTGCCAGCCCCCAAGCAGCCAGGAAAGCAGGGAGCCTGGGTGACAAGGCATAGCCCGAAACACCAGTCCACAGTTCACCACCAACGTTTTCATGTTTCGAACAGATTTCCCCCACTCAGCAACACACCTGCTGAGAATCCAACTCTGGTCATTGGCAGTTCTAGTTTACGGAACGTGAAGTTAGCAACACCAGCGATGGGGGACGTGGAATCATATTTAAAACTGCTGGCTAAGGATAAGCGTAAATATAGAAATATAGTAATTCATGTTGGACATGATTACGCCAATCGGAGGTCACAAAAATTAATGTTCAATCAGTGTGTTTTTTTTCTAAAACTATGTTGGACTCCGTACTTTTCTCTGGCCCCCTCCCAAATCTGTCCAGCGATGTCATATTTAGCCGCATGTCATCTTTCAACCACTGGTTGGCGTGGTGGTGTCCAGCAAACAACGTGGGCCTGTCAGACAATTGGCAAACTTTCTGGGGAAAGCCTGGTCTAATTAGGAGAGACTGTATCCATCCCTATTTGGATTGAACTGCGCTCTTATCTAGGAATCGAACAGAGATTATTAGACGAAAGGAAACGTGACGTCACAGAGTTGAGACCAGGAAGCAGAGTCACAGTTTTACACGCCTCTCTGCACCTCGTTTAGAGTCACCCAGCCCAAAACCCATAGAGACTGTGTCTGTCCCCCGACCACCTTCATTGTTCAAGTCAGGTTACAAAATGATTT
The DNA here is from genome assembly GCA_009660295.1 of Lophius piscatorius. Taxonomy (NCBI): domain Eukaryota; kingdom Metazoa; phylum Chordata; class Actinopteri; order Lophiiformes; family Lophiidae; genus Lophius; species Lophius piscatorius. Next base: position 15,691 of record VRLP01004506.1, read on the forward strand.
TACACAAAAACCTAAAAAAAATTCAAACAACCAAGAATGTAGTTAAAAATGAATATATAATAAATTGTGGACTGAATATAAGATCTCTAACATCCAAAACAGTTTTAGTAAATTATCTTATTCTAGATCATCATATTGACCTATTCTGTCTGACAGAGACCTGGCTGTGTGAGGCGGGATATGTTAGTTTAAATTAATCTAGCCCCGCTACTCATATTAATACTCATATACCTAGGCTTCTAGAAGCACAGGCCAAGGAGGTGGAGTTGCAGCCATATTTAACTCCAGTTTACCATTAAATCCTAAGCCCAAACCTGTCTGTAACTCATTTGAAAGCCTTACTCTCAGTCTTACAAATCCAACCTGGAAGCATCAACCGCCATTCTTATTTGTCATAGTGTATCGGGCTCCTGACCCATATTCCAAATTTTTAAATGAGTTCTCTGATTTTCTATCAAACCGACAGATAAAATAATTATATTAGGTGACTTTAACATTCATATAGATAAAGACAGAGATTGTCTCGGTGCTGCGTTTAACTTAATATTAGACTGTGTTGGTTTCAGTCAGTGTGTTAATGCGGCCACCCACTGTTTCAATCACACCTTGGATTTCGTCCTGACTTACAGCATTGCTATTGAAAAACTAGTAGTTATTCACAAAATCCACTGCTATCGGACCACTGTTTAATAACTTTTGAATTTGCAATGCTAAATCACTCACCAATAGAAAAATCTTTCTACGCTATAAATATATGAAGAAGCTGTAACAAAATTTAAAGAATCTATTCCATCAGCCCTGAGTTCACTTGCATGTCTCAACGAATCTGACTCTAACGTAAGTCCTGGGCTAATTGATTATTTTGTTGATAGGGCTGCAAACTCACTGAGATTAACTCTGGACACTATCCTCCCCCTGAAAAAGAAGATTGTGAAACAGAGGAGAGCAGCTCTATTGTTTAACAACCAGACACGAAACCTCAAAAAAACAACACATAAACTAGAAAGAAAATGGCGACACACTAAACTTGTTCGGTTCCGATTAACCTGGCGAGATAGAATTAAAAAATATAAGTGAGCCATCCGTAGCGCCAGAGCCGCCTATTACTGTTCACTGATAGAGGAAAATAAAAACAACCCCAGGTTTTTATTCAGCACTGTAGCCAGACCGACTGAGAGTCAGAGTTCTATTGAGCCCCCTATTCCAAGAACCCTTAGTAGCGATGACTTAATGAGTTTCTTTAATGACAAAATTGTAAGTATTAGGGACAAGATCCATAACCTCCCGCCTTAGATTGGCTCAAGTTTACATCACAGGACTATGTGCATGGAAACAACAGATAGACCTGGAGCAGATCTAGATCGCTTTATTCCTATTGATCTAACACAATTAACTTCCCTTATTTCCCTATCCAAAACAACAACCCGTCTCGTAGACCCAATCCCAACTAGTCTACTTAAATAAAGTTTACCCTTAGTCAGCAACTCTCTATTAGAAAACATCAATCATCTTTAAATTCAGACTACGTAACACAGTCCTTTAAAATACCGATAATCAAACCACTAAGCAGACACTTGATCCAGAGGCTTAAACAAATTACAGGCCGATATCTAACATTCCCTTCCTTTTTAAAATCTTAGAGGAATTGGTAGCCGAACAATTGTGTGATTTTCTGCGTAAGAATAGTTTATTTGAGGATTTCCAATCAGGTTTTAGAATTCACCATAGTACAGAAACAGCACTGGTCAAAGTTACAAATTACCTTTTAATGGCATCTGATGAGGGACTGGCCTCTGTTCGGGTCTTGTTAGATCTTAGTGCTGCATTTGATACTATTGAACACCAAATTCTAATACAAAGACTTGAAAACCTAATTGGCATCAAAGACACTGCATTAAATTGGTTTAAGTCATATTTACGTGGCAGATCTCAGTATGTATCCGTTAACAATGAAACCTCCATGCATAGCAAAGTTACCCACGGAGTTCCCCAGGGTAGGTGCTTGGGCCGATATTATTCACATTATATTTGCTCCCTTTAGGCAACATTATCAGGAAACACTCCATAAACTTTCACGATTATGCAGATGACACACAATTGTACTTATCAATGAAACCAAGTGAATCAAATCATTTATCCAATTTAGAGGCATGTCTCAAAGACATTAAGACTTGGATGACCTGCAACTTTTTACTATTAAATTCAGATAAAACGGAAGTTATTGTGTTGGGACCCAAGCACCTTAGAAACAATTTAATCTGATGATATATCTACTGTGGACGGTATGACCTTGGCCTCCAGCACCGTTGTGAGGAACCTGGGAGTTATCTTTGATCAGGATATGTCCTTTGACTCCGACATAAAACCGATTTCTACTACTTCCGTTTTTCATCTGCATAATATTTATAAAATACGGAACATTCTGTCGCAAAAAGATGCAGAAAAGTTAGTTCATGAATTTGTTACTTCCAGGCTGGATTACTGTAATGCCCTACTAGCAGATAGTCCCAATAAGTCTCCAAAGCCCCTCCAGCTGATCCAGAACCCTGCTGCACGTGTGCTGACCAGAACCAGGTTAAGAGAAGATATCTCTCCTGTATTAGCTTCCCTTCATTGGCTCCCGGTAAAATCTAGAATCAAATTCAAAATCCTTCTGCTCAATTGCAAAGCCCTTAACGGTCAGGCACCAATGTATCTGAAGGAGCTCATAGTTCCATATTGTCCAATCAGAACTCTGCTCTCCCAGCATGCAGGGTTACTTGTAGTACCTAGAGTCTCCAGAAGTAGAATGGGAGCCAGAGCATTCAGCTATCATATATAAACTTTCCTTTATGATAAAGTTTATAATCAAGGTAGCTCTTAGCTATGCTGCTATAGGTTTAGACTGCTAGGGGATCTCCCATGATGCACTGAGCTGCTCAAACTTCCTCTCTCACTGTCCCTCTTCATACATCCCTCTCACTTTAATGCATGTTACAGGATTAATGCATGTTACTGGATTAATACGTGTTAAATGGTTTAATGCATGTTAATTGATTAATGCATGTTACTAACTTGACTTCTTCCCTGGAGCCTTTGTGTTTTCTCGCACTGCAAGGTCACATGGTTGGTAATTGCTTCTGCTGCTGTGGACCTGCTCGATGTCCACTGATCACAAGAGGCTCATGATGATGATTATTTTTGTTATCATTATTATTATTATTATATAGTATTTCCCCATAAGCTATTGCTAAATGTTACATTATATTAATGTTATTATCGACCATGGAGAGGTTGAAGAAAGTGGATTATAGCTGATATCTTTGCTGCTTTCCCCCCCGTCTGTATCTGCCCTCAGCCGTGTGTCTCTCTTTCTCTCTCTCACTCCCTCTCTCTCTCTCTGTCTCTCTTTTTCAAACCCGACCGGTTATGGCAGTAAGCCGTCCACCCTGAGTCTTGGATCTGCTGGAGGTTTCTGCCCGTTAAAAAGGCATTTTTTTCTTGCCATTGTTGCCAAGTGCTTGCTCAAGGAGGAATATGTTGGGTCCTGTAGCTAATTTTGTAAAGAGTTTGGTCTAGTCCTGCTCTTTCTGGAAAACACCCTGAGACAACTGTTGTTGTGAATTGGCGCTATATAAATAAGGATTGATTGATTGATTGATTGATTGATTGATACATTGATAAAAACATCCAAATTATTAGCTACTAAAATGTCCTAGACTGCTTTTTAAAACACCAGCGTCAGGCCATCAATGCCCGGAGACTTCCATCCCAGCATTCTTTACAGGACAACTCAATGCTCCTGCAGCTGTAGATGTCTCCCCAGCTGAGAGTTGGTCTCTGTAGTTTACTGCAGAATCCCTCAAACAGTGAGTCATCAGCCTCATACTCACTGGAATACAGAGAGGAGTAAAAGTAAACAGCCCACCTTCATCTCTCATCATCTGTCCCTGCTCTGTTGGCTCCTTCCCTCTGTCTTAAAGAAAGGACTGGATTACTTTTTTACGTCCTTGTTTTCTCCAGGCGGAAGGAAAAGCAATAGGGAGCATCTATCACCGTGATGTTCTGGACTCGGGACCTAACTAGTGCACCCTGTACTCAAGCAGGTTGGCTGAAGCCATTTTTTTTCCTGTTTGAGGATCTCAATATTTCCTCGATTTCCTGTGGCCTCATCCATTTTTTCTAGTTCCAGGATATCAATCTCCAGATCCTTCATGGATCTGGTGATGTCTCATGTAACAGTAGCTGGGTTTACATGGGACACTTTTCTCCTTTCCGAATTAAACCTTTCCGAATTGCAATGTCGGTCGCCTGTTTACATCACTGGTGATCTTTTCCGACCTGGTGTTTACATGCATCAACTCACCTTAATCGGAAACGCTTTCACACATGCGCAGATGATCCACCCGTTCCTAAGGTGGCAATAATGCTTCGGTGAGCTTGGTGCCGACCGCCAACAAGTGTCCAGAAGAAGAATATAACGAAGAGGGCGAGTGCAGAAGTGACCTTTTGCCCATCTAACCGTCCAAAATAAATCTCCGCAGAAGACCGGTACTATTTTGAAGTCACCGTATTTAAAATGTGTTGCAGCGCTGAAAAAAACTTAGCGGAGCATTACTTCCCGATGCTGGGCATGCGCAGATACAACTCAAACAGAAAGCTTTCCTATACGGCCTTTACATTCAGCGACTGGCTATCGTAAAAGCTTTCCAAAAGGATTTTGACTACCCCCTTGCAAAGGAATGAAATCTATTTCGGAAAGGTTCTTTCCATTTGGAAAGGGGTGTCTACATGCAGCTTTTTCTTTCCGATTAAATGTCTTTTCTGAATCTAATCGGAATTTGGCTGTCCATGTAAACCCACTTATTGAGTTTGTGTTGTTGAGATAAGAGTTGGATTTGGTCTTTCCATGGTCCACGACTGTTTAGAAAATGTCCCCCATCTAAAACCAACCCTAGAGAAAAAACAGAAGCATCCCTAAAACTCTTATCAAATGTTAAAGTAGAGTTAAATGTCAGTATACAATTCTAGGTAACATATTTCTTATGAAAATATGACACAGAAGCAGGCAATGATCAGTTAAACCAACATGCATAATCTTACACGTTTTAAAAATATTAATATGGTTTTTTGAACTATAAAGCCTGTCATGTCAAGCTAAGGAGATCCTATCTACACTGAGGTGGGACCACGTGTACTGTCTGGGGTCTGTGTGCTGTCCTTCTCCACACATCCACCAGGCCATGAGAGTGGACCAGCTGCCTCAGAGCATGCTTGGAAGCTGCATGGTTGTGGTCTAAAAACTCATTCTCAGTTAAAATCTCCACCCAAGATTAAAACATCCTCTGAGCTAAAATCATTCAAGTTATCACAGATTTTTCTAAGAACAATTTCCTCTCTTCATCATTGGTTTGAACATAGAAATGAATAAATACAACAGTAAAACAATCAAACCAAGCTCTGGCTTAAAGAAACCTCCCCTCTATGATGTGCTCTACATCCAGAGAGACTGGGTTGAAAGTTCTGGAGAACAGGAGACCCACTCCTCCACTGAGTATGTTGTTGTGACTTAAAATCACTTCTCCTTCCCATTCTCCTTTTTCAGTCTACTTCATTGCTGACATCACTATGTGTTTCCGTAAAGAAAGCAAATCTAAGCGTTTCATTTTAGCCATTTGATATACTGTTGTCCCCTTTTTTGCCTCTCTGGATGCATTCATATTTAGGCTTCCTACTCTAAAAATGTCCATAAAAAGGTGAGGTGTTTAAAACCAGAGAGAGACCAACAATAAATAAGCTAAGATGCAAAGATGGGTCTTTTTAACTATTACAAATCAGTTGTTTTTTTCAGTTTCTTCTTTAGTTCTCATGCAGAATCTGGCAGACGCGTAAAAAACCTCAGTGTGAGGAAAATGTTCTTCCATTTTAACTCCCTTCATGTTTTTTGTTTCTTGAAGGAACGGTATCAGCATCTTTGCTGAATAACTTTTCTTTTATTGGCTACCATCTAGTTTGGGTGGGGCCACCTTACTGCTGTCGATGGTGGTTCAGAGTTTTCTTAACCAACAATTATAATACACCTTGTTTACTGTAGCTTTGGGTACTGTGCATGTTAGGATCATTATTACGTTTATTTGTTGATTTTGCATGTTAATTAAAGTTTTATTTAATTAAAATTGCGAAACCACCACGGCTAATCAAAATAATATGAAATGTTTATCCATTGTATCTGTTTTATTCAACACCTTACTGTTGTCAGGCACACACTCCTCCTCACTCTCACTGCTCTCTACCGGCAGTTCCCCACCTGTTTGTCTGCCTGCAGCCACTCTTTGGCCTGGTTGCAAACATTCTTAATTTTATTCCTGTGTTTGCATGGAGTAAGCTTGAGTTTCTGAGCTTCCAGTTCACCAACCATTATCTCAGAATCTTCAACTTCAACAACACCGTCAATCACAATGTAACTATCATATTCAACATTGACCTCAACAAATGCAAACCTGGCTGGGCTGCTCCCCCGCACCATTCGGGCTTGACTGTGCTACGTGCCCCTCCAACCGGGAGTACTCAACAGTAGCGGGCCGATCCAAGGAGCCGTCACAGCCTGGAGTTGCCCTGCAGCACCAGGTTTATCCAGCAGCGGCAAGCCGCTCAGGGGAACCAGGGGGCCTTGCAGCATCAAGCTGCCTCGCTGCACCAGATTTTTTCATTTGCAAACTACTCCAAGGAACTGGAGCGCTCGGAAGCAGCATGCTGCTCTGGTCTATCTGTAGAAGCAGCCTGAAGGGTTCTTTTTCATGGTTGAGATAACTTTACCATGTCTTAACAGTTCCCTACACAGAAACTCGTCAGTAATAAATGGCGGGACATTTGACAACGTATTTTTGTTGCTGGCAGCGTCATTGGCAGAATTGGCAAAAAACATGTCTTTGCCGGTCACACCAGTCTTTAAGATATGGATGACCTTCTCCAGCTGATCAAGGAAGAGGACAACTACGCTGTTCATTCTAGCAGCTTCGGTGGCCGACAACTTTCCCAACAACCATCCCGACATCCTCCATGCTGCACAGAAAAACAGCACCAACTTTGATGCCGTGACTCTGTGTCAGCCTGGAGAAGTCATAGTTCCCCATGGCGTCTAAGAGGATGCCAACCAGCTAAGACGCTGGAAACCAGTACAAACCCAATCTTCCTCCCCAACCCAAACTACACAAACCAACTACATGACAAACAAACTACACAACCCTACTACACTAAACAAAAGGAAGTTATTGAGCAATTATACAGAAAAAGTTTGAAATTACACTCACTCTGCGACCTCAGTCCGCACCACGCTGGTTTTGTGCCAATGTCTATCTCCAGTTTCTGCTTCCACAACATGTCCACTGTCCCATTCAGTTTATTTTTGTTTAGTGCTTTCACACATTGCTTGTAAAGTTTATTCCTTTTGCTGCGTAGAAGTCCACCAAGTTACAGTCTATCCAGGTTGGTTTGGAAAAAAAAACAACTCCAAAAGGGGGTCAGTCTGATCTCGGGTTTCCACTCCGTCACTGTACTCCTGCATCATTTTAGTTTCCTCCTCAGTCATTCTCTTAGTGTACTTATCCAAAATGTTCTTTATTTGTGGAATAGACCTCCACCCGAGAAGAGAAACTACAGCTACAGCTGTGTTGCTTAAGCCAGGACTTAAGCAACACATTAGGACTCCTCCTCAGAGTAATAGCTCCTGTTGTACACAGCATGATCGTTAGACCTGGTGTTGTGTTGCCCCGGACATCTAAGCCAGCCCCATTGATGAGAGGCTTTTCCAAAAGCCTAGTAAAGGGATGTTGTTTGGTTCGAGTCACCTCCATTTAAAAAAATGACATGCTTATAAAACAGGGCAGAGTCTGTTCCCAGACCAAAAGTTCTCCTTAATACGCAGCTTATCACATCTTTCCTGTGAGGTATTTTTGTATAAACTGTAGTCTGAATGATGCTATTCTGCTATCAATTTGTATCAAACATTGTCCCCCTTCTTATTTTGGTCAAAACACTACACTCTGAGATACCAGTGTAACCTGTCCCAGAGGAAATCCACTTAAATTACTTGTAGTTTATTTGTAAGTCATTTAGGTGGCTCCATGCAGGCCAAACGGTGCCACAAAGCAGAAGCTACAAAGTTAATTACAATTAGTGCTCTGCCCCTTTATGACATTTTTTGCTTTCCAATTACCATTTATTTAGCCTTCTTTAACCAGTTCAACCACCACCTCTCTGTTTTTCTGAACTATTGCTTTGTTCCTAACATACACTCCAAGGTATTTGAAGCCATCTTTTTTCCAAGTCCAGTTGTTGTTGTAGTCTCTCAAGCTAAAACCATCAATGTGTAGGTCTAATGTGAGTTTATATTCTACACGCTGAAAACTCTTGACCAGCCATTTTGGTTTGTGATATTCCGACCATTGTGTACACATTGCCATGGCGACAACTGAAGTTAGTATGCGCGATGGTGGTTCAGAGTTTTCTTAACCACCAATTATAATACACCTTGTTTACTATAGCTTTGGGTACTGTGCATGTTAGGATCATTATAATGTTTATTTGTTGATTTTGCAATGTTAATTAAAGTTTTATTTAATTAACATTGCGAAAACACCACGGCTAATCAAAATAACATGAAATGTTTTTCCATTGTATCTGTTTTACTCACTAAATTAAGTAATAAAAAAGCACGTTTAGGGTTGCATCACCTTTTAAACAGTTCTGTTGTCATGTGGCTTTTGCATATTGTTTTTTCTTAATGTGTTGTGTTAAGGCTTTTGTGGTGTGTGTGTGTGTGTTATTAAACTGATAAAGATGTTTTCTTCATTTCTTGTGCGCATATGTGTTGTCAACTCGATGAAGACGTTTTCTTAATTTGCAGCATATGCATGTTGTTAAAGGGATGTTTGCACCACCTGTCACTCCCACTCTCTTCTCCAGTTGGGTTCAATTGCTCTGTCACTGTGAGTTTCTTGCACAAACTTTACATCAATAGGCTTTTGCTTCATCAGCTCATATAGTAGCAACCTTTTTACTGCTTCTCTTACTCCCTTTATATTTAAGGTGCTGATATTTAAAGGACTAATTGAAAGATATAATAAAAGCAAGCATGGCAAAACAGTGACCTACTATCAAGGTCCAAAATCGTATTCTTTATCATCATTGCTGATCTATTTTCTGATTTTTTTTAGACATTTTTTTGTCAGTCTGTAAACCTCCTGCTCAGTTAAACCTATTCTACCTTTACTGCTCATGTGGGACGTGCAGAGTTTGAAAGCCACCCTTTGTCATAGAAATATTCTTCTATTTTCACTCCTTTCATATTTTTTGTTCTCTGTAAGAATTGGATTATTTTTAACTTAACAGACTTTCTTTCTGCACCTCGCCTCTCTTCCTGCTGCATGTCTTCTTCTGACCCCATTTTCAAATTTACAGCCCCATAGACCTTTGGGTAGGAAGAATCGGAGTAATTTTGGAAAAGGTAGATTCTATGTTTTCCAAACTAGGGGGAGCTTTGTCCTCCTAATTTGTTTGCCCATAATTTCTCAACCATTGGTCCGATTTAGTCCAAAGTTATTACAAATGAATCATTTTGAGAAGATCTATCTTGTTTACATTGTATTGTAACTTTTTACAAATACACATTTCCCCCCCCCTGGTTCTAACTTAATCTCCAGAAGAAGAAAGATTAGAACTACATTACTCTGACGGAGTCAGAATTTCTTATTTCAGTTTTTTTAACTAAGGCTGTGACGCTGAACAGTTAAAAAAGTGTAGGTCCCTGCTGTCAGGTTTTCTCTTCCTTTCGTGAGTGCATACAAGTATGTATGCAGACATTTTTTCTATCTTCATTCCTCAGATTCAGTTGGCTAATAACTGAACATATTTGTACAACATACTGTTTATGTTACTGCTGATGAAGTATTTTTTAAAAGCAACAACATTGCAGTAATTACATGAATTGTAATTGAAATATAGCCAGTAGTGCATGACGTCCAATTTGTTGGACAGAGGATAAAAAAATATCAGAATTTTCTCCAAACATAAACTGAATACTTATTCTTCAATTTATTATATTGTTTCTTTGTTGTTACTTGATGTTACAACATTTGTTTTTAACTGCAAAGGTGTTTTACTATAGAAGGAATTGCAAGGTATTTCTAAGCCGCATGACATTGCCTTCCTTCTGTCGGCCATCTTGGTTTTGAGGAATTTGATGTGCACTTACAACGGTTGGCCAATGGAAGGCACCGTTGGATGACTCATTGACGTCCAATGAAGTGGTTGATTTGCAAGGACGGCATCAAAATCCATGCATATACTAGGAAATGGCTTTTGAATAATATCCAACTATCCGTGAAAGGGTTAAGTACATATTTTGTTTGATAGATAGATAAATAGGTAAAAAGTGAAAAATAAAAATACACACATGCATTCAAAAAATATGTAAATGAGGTAAGTGTCCAATCTCTGGGAACAAATGAAGTTAATAAATAAATAAAAATTAAACGGTCTCTAAGTGTGCTGTTGGAAGATGCTGTATAACTATTTTACTCACAGAAAGGTGGTAGGCAAGTTTATTTGTAGCAAAACTCAGACAAAGTACTCTACAGAGAATTATAAATAAAACACAAAGGACATTATAAAGAAATATAATTTAATACATTCTACTTTATTCTGAAGTGTTATTGTTATTAGTCTCATTTTTTTGTGTGTTGACTGTTCCTTAGTTTGTTTATTACTCTTGCTCTGTACTTCCAGTTACTTTTTATCTTGTATTTGTCCCTTCCATTCCCTCTGTTTAGCATTCTGTTTCCACTATCTCTCTCTCTATCCGTCTTGTTTCCATGTTTACCCACTTTTCTTCCAGACACTGTTCTGTCCTAATTGTCTGTCTGTTACCCCTATATCTCACTGTCTCCTCTCCTTCTGTATCTATCTGAGAAATCTTCTTGTCTATTATGAAGACAATGAAACTGCTAATGCTAGCTCTGCTTTACAAGGCAGTCACAAAGTTTAGGATGGCTACAATTAGTCTGCCCCAAGCCCCTGAGTAAACTAGTTCTTGTTTCTATGCCAGTGAGGCTTTGGTTACCCTCTGGTAAAATGTTTTCTGGCCAGTTCTTTTGAAAAGAATATAATTTGGCCAGAACTGGCCAGTTCTTTTCTTTTGAAAAGTTCTTTAAGGAGCTGGCCAGTTCTAAGAGACTGACATAAGGAGCAGTTCTTTTGAAAAGCATTTCCCGTCACCCAATGCCACAGCGGTTCATTGAATCATCACCACAGAGGTCCACCCGAGAAACTTCCCAGAGACTAGTACTCTAGGCCTGGAGAACTTTCATATCCAGCTCTCATCTGTGTTCCAGGAGTTGTCAGATGTGGCCCAGGGGAATGGGTTTCTGTGAGAGTAGATTAGGTAGAGAAGGGCGAGTCCAAGATGATGCTGTACATTCTGTGAAACAGCTAGATGATAAGGACAGAGTAGCCATGACATGGAGAGAGTAAAGGCAAGTCAGTTTTATTTGCAAAGCCCACAATCAGAATTTGCACGGGCTTAACAATCTGTACATGATGCATCATCCTCTATCCTTACACCCTCAGTCCGGGTAAGGAACAACTCCCCGAAAACCCCTCTTAACAGGGTAAAAAGGGAAGAAACCTCAGGAAGAGACACAGAGGAGGGATCCCTCTTCAGGATGGATAGATGGGTAATCGATGTTGCGTGTACAGTGCAGATCAACAAATATAAACACACTGTAACCTGTTCTAGCAATGATGATGGAATGTGGTGATGTACTTAAAGTACATACATAAGTAGTGGTACTAGATTATACATACACAATATTAGTGGTTGTACTTAGTATTGGATATACGATTATTAGGGATAACAGTAAAAGATGGCGTTCAGCAGGACCTCGGCAGTAAATGCGGCCATGATTCGGGCCTCGGTACAGCCAGGAACCAGAAACAAGAACAACCACCATTCCTTGGAGCCTGCGGGGCGATAGGACATAAAGACTTCCGGGCACAAGGTCTCCGGGGAGGGAATAGAGTCAGTGGTGCATTTATTGCTTCACGAATTTAGCAATAATGATATAGAAATAGAGGTTGTCTAAGCCTGTGGCAGGATAACAAAGAGCTGGTCCAGAACCAGCCTGGGCCAGCCCGTAACTATAAGCTTTGTGAAAAAGGAGTGATGCAGTGATGTGGTGTCAATACAAGGAGAGAGGGAGAAGGACCGAGAAGGAGAGAAAATGGAGTGCATCATGGTAGTCCTCCAGCAGTCTAGGCCTAAAGCAGCAAAACTAGCTCTAAGTAAATGATTTATGAAATCGGAATTTTTTGAGTCTAGGTTTAAATGTAGAGAGGGTGTCTGACTCCCAGAAATAAGCAGCACGGAGACAGCAGTGACCGAATCGCAGGGCTGGCAAAGCTTTTTCTGTTAGGGTTGACATTGTCACAAAACATAAAAAAATCCTAACTGAATAAACATTTTAATTATGACTGCATGTATTTGAATAGTTTGTTCCCATCTGTTTCATTCATTTCATTGCTTCTCTCCGTTGCTGATTCCAGTTAGCTCATATAAGGTAGGTCTCTGAGTGAAATGTTTGGTTCTTGCCCCAGCGCAACGCTCGTAAAAGCAAGTCAAATCGTCATTCATCAGTATTACTTATCTGGAAGCACTAATTTTCCTCTTTCCAGCTTCTGCTGGGTGATAATTTTTAACAAAGTAAAACTTATTGAAGAACAAGAAATTCACAGCTTGTCAGCACTGCCTTCTTAGTGCAAAAAGGAATTTATAATGGAATTGAAATGCACCGGTGTTCTCTATGACCGTGTTATTGGACTATTTTTTTAAGAAAGAAAGTTGGACAAACTCTATAGCTTCAGATGAGGAACAGCTTTGGTGGGATTTATCTTTAAGTATCTTACATAGCTGTCAATTATTGCTTGCTGTTGATGTTTGATGGTATTGAGGTGTAAAGAGGTCCAGATTCAGCGATCTGGCAGTGCCAGTGTGCCTGATGGCGCGTTTTCTATGCCAATGAAAACACTGTTGAATCCTACTTATTAATGGCATTTTAGTTATTTTGGTGGTTGTAGGATGATTCTGCACACCGTTTTAACCGCTTTATTACACAAGGTAAATGTTCTGGCTCTGTGAATATGTGCTTATAATGTAGTACTAAAGCAGTTTTTGATCTGCATTGTCACTATGAAGATATTTGAGAGCAGCGTAATTGGGGGAATAAGGCGATGAAGACCCAGTTGGAAAACCCACCGTCCTGGGGACTGGTTTACAGAGGCGTTTATAGTGCTAATAGTGACTTATTTGGAGTTTATAGTGATGTTTGCAGTGCTAAAAGTGATATTTACTACTCTTAAAGTGATGTTGATAGTGTTCATAGTGATTTTTATAGCGTTTTAGTGACATTTAAAGTGTTTATAGTGACGTTTTTAGTGGTGTGTGCAGGCCTGCAGTTGTCAAGCCTTGCACTCTGTTGGCTTTTAAATACCCCTCCATAAGACCAAATTAGCTCCACCCAGACCAAACCCCCTCGTTAGCTGAGCTTATTTAAGGCACCTGTGTCATCATGGCTGCCTCTTTGCTCTGTATCTACCTGTCAGTACCACATGGGACTCTCTCTGTGACTTTCAGGTAGGTGATTATGTTAAATGTCTGTTTATGCTTTCAAGGTGTTTTTCAAAATACTGAGTGGCATATTTTGCTGCAGTCTTCTGCCTGCCTGATTGGTGTCTGCCTGGCCGAAAGGGATTCCAAGCTCCCCTGCCTGGAGTGGTGTGATGAACTCTCCCTTAGCCTACTGAGTACATTTCCGTGAAGGTATCAGTAACTTAAATAGCAGCAAATAGGTGGATAACTACCTGAGGTAAATGTTATTGCACATTGATCACTGTTTTAAACTTGTCATTAATATTTTATCTTCTTTCTCAATTGTAGGTTGTTGTCACCTGGGGACCTTCACCAGCTTTTGGTGGAGGTCCCCAGGTGGCGTTGTCCGTTAGTTGGATTCTGGTGGCGTTTCATCCCCTAGCACTACCCACCTTGCCACATTCACATTGTTTATAGCGTTGTTTGTAGTGTTAACAGTGTTGCTTAATGTGCTTATAGGGAAATTTATAGCGTTTAATTTAAATCTGATTAATTGTGTTTTTAGTTATTTTTATAGTGTTTATGGGGCCATGTCTAGAGTTTGTAGTGAAGTTTATGTATTTTTTTTTAGTGAGGTTTACAGTATTAACATTATTAAAAGTGATGACAGCTTTTCTAGTAGTGTTTATGGTGATCCTTATAGAGTTTCTAGTGTTAAAATATGTTTTTTGTTTTTGATAAGTGGTAAATGAACACTTATTATATAAAGCTTTCTTATTCAACTACACCACTCAAAGCGTTTTACAATCCGATCCATTATTCACACAACTCTTCATACAGTGAAGACAGAGGCTGCCATACAGCGGCCCCACCAACTCATCAGGAACTATTTCCATTCATGCATTCATCCACACACCAATGAAACCGCCATTGGAAGCAACTTGGGGTTTGATTTCTTGCCAAAGGACACCTTGACTTGTGGACTGCAGGGGCCGAGGATCGAACCAAAGACTTCCAGATAACTGGACGATGGCTCTACCACCTGGCCCACCTCTGCCCCGTTTATAGAAGAAGAAGAAACCCTTTATTGATCACTTACAGCAATACATAGTACAGCATAGAGAAATTGTTACCCTGCATTTGACCCATCCCTGAGGGAGCAGTGGGCAGCCCCTTTGAAGCATCTGGGGAGCTAGGGTTTCAGGGTCTTTCTCAAGGACCCTACGACAAGTAGAGCCTGGTGGGACTCGAACCGGCTACCTTACTCCCTCTATCTTAACCCTCATACCTTGGAGTGAATCCTGCCCTCTACATTAGAATCCAACTTAGGGGGGCTCTTTTTAACAATTTGTATGCTCAATGTAGTCATACTACACAGCAAATTACAAATTCGCAAACTTTTAGTTTGATAAATGATTTGTTAGCATAAACTGAAGGAGGATTACCCTGTGCCAGTATGGAGACCTTATTCCAGCAAGTCATGGAGCCTTCCTGTGCGTAGTGACCGATCAGTCTCAAGCAGGTAGGGCGGAATGCCACACAGAACAGACAAGAAGCAGTAAAGCAACTGGAAGACACCTGCACACACAGAAACACACCTCAATGCTCACACTACACATCCTGTACACAAACGGCAACAATAAGCACACATTACTAGAAATATGGCTCATATTATACCTGATAACACTTGACCAAAAAGTGAAAAACAGAAAAGTGGAGCTACATATAATTGGTACAAAGAGTTAGGCTTGCTGATATGGGATAAAATTTAATTTTCACATAATCACAAACAGCTCTGACTCCTTGAAGAATGGACACTGTGGCTAGATTCACACTGCCAATGCTCAATTCCGATTTGTTTCTTAGATCGTATTTTTTTGTGTAGCTGTTTACATTACTCTTAAAATGTGTCCTATATCAGACTCTAGTATTAGTTTGTTTTTCCTACTTGTAGCACATCAACTTCCGGAAAAACATTTAAATAAATGCGTAATGTAGTCCAGCCACTGACAAGTAACTATGGTAACCAGATAATCAGTGACTGTTTCATGCGCGTCTCTATCCCGGTTCTGAGCTTTCAGCTGATTTTGATCACATTGCAGAAGAGGTGTTTGATGGAGCAAATAGAAATGTAGTTAATATCCCTGAGCAAATGATGAATACTAATTACTGACTGCTGTGTGAAGTTTGCACATGACCCTGTGATGTTGTAACGCAGCATTTAAATCTGGCTTTTCCTTCTTAAATTAATTTGGCTGTGGATATTTAAAATTAAGCTACAGTTTATAATGTGCATAGTACTATTAAATGTGATTAAATGACAACATGGGGATTTGAATTATTCGCTTTATTACCAGAAATGGGAAACCAGAGCAACAGACAATATTGAATATGTTTTCCAATGTCAGTCCGTGTGGGACAAGGGAACGCTGGATAAAGATGTAGAGACGTGTCTGGTGGTAGAAGGTTTTCATCATAGACTTTAGTGGCACTCATTGGACAGTTATTTGTATCCTTGTTCCTACGTGTTAGATCAAACCTGGGCAAATTACCGACGACGGGCCGGATCTGTCCCGCTGAAAGGTTCCAAGTGGCCCGCAAGGCCATCATAAGGATTTAATATTGTCATTAAAATAAAAACTGAAACTAGGTTGAGAGTACACCTGACTTTGATGCACTTGTCAATGCTCATCAGAGACTCCCTTCCTCCCACTGTGTAGCTAGGGAACTGATTCTGTGACATTTGTGTTTGGCTCTTGACTGCCTGCTAAATTTATGATTCGGCCCCCCATGGAAAATAATTGCGCTCCCCTGTGATAGAGTATAAATCAAAAAATTTGGTTTGAATTTGGCACATAAGAATTTACTCAGATATATCTTGCATACATCAAATCTTACTTCAATAACTCATATTTTACTCCTCTTGTGGAGCTTTTTTTTTTTTACAAAGAATACGGTGGACATAACTTCACATTTACTTTGAGGACTTTAATCAGGGAGATGCTTGTACATGCTTGTTCTTGGGGGCTTTTCAGGCATTTAACCCTGCTGTTGGGGACAACAGCATAGGCTTTTTGTATGGCTCCCCTGTACCAACTGTGTGGTATATTCAAACTGTTCGAGGCCACAGGAAACAACCAAACAATCTAAAGCTCCGATACCAAGAGTGTCACTGTTGGGTTTAAGAAACTGAGTTACTGTGGGGAATATCCCTTGGTATCAGTTTGAGGTTCACGAAAACCCAGGCTTAAAGTTTGTGCATTTTGTCAATGACTAAATGAATAAAGCAAGGAACCACTTTTCCCTTTATCTTTATTTCTGCCATGTCACTCAGCATCACTCTGTAATCCACAGCACACAGTCTGATATAAGGGTAGGGGACAATTTATTATCATAATTAAGATGTTTATAAGTGGTTTCTAGGTAGACATATCGGGTACTCGTTCCATACTGAACAGGTCAATAAATCCCGCCAACCACGATTCTACTGAGAAGCATTTGGACTTTTGAATCCTCCAATTTATTAATTATTATTTTAGTCATCAAAGATCAAAAATGATGTTTTAATGGCATCTGATGAGGGACTGGCCTCTGTTCTGGTCTAGTTGGATGTTAGTGCTGCATCTGATACTATTGACCACCAAATTCTAACACAAAGACTTGAAAACATAATTGGCATGAAAGACACTGCATTAAATTGGTTTGAGTCATATTTATGTGGCAGATCTCAGTTTGTATTTGTTAACAATGAATCCTCCACGCAAAGCAAAGTTACCCTAGGATTTCCTCAGGGATCTGTGCTTGGGCCAATATTATTCAAATTATATATGCTCCCTTTGGGCAACATTATCAGGAAACACTGCATAAACTTTCACTATTATGCAGATGACACACAATTGCTCTTATCAATGAAACCAAGTGAATCAAATCAGGGATCTCTGCTTGGGCCAATGACCTGCAACTTTTTATTATTAAATTCAGATAAAACGGAAGTCATTGTGTTGGGACCCAAGCACTTTAGAAACAATTTAATCTGATGATATATCTACTCTGGATGGTAAGACCTTGGCCTCCAGCACCGTTGTGAGGAACCTGGGAGCTATCTTTGATCAGGATATGTCCTTTGACTCCGACATAAAACCGATTTCTACTACTTCCGTTTTTCATCTGCATAATATTTCTAAAATACGGAACATTCTGTCGCAGAAAGATGCCGAAAAGTTAGTTCATGCATTTGTCACTTCCAGGCTGGATTACTGTAATGCCCTACTAGCAGGTAGTCCCAATAAGTCTCTGAAGCCCCTCCAGCTGATCTAGAACGCTGCTGCACGTGTGCTGACCAGAACCAGGTTAAGAGGACATATCTCTCTTGTATTAGCTTCCCTTCATAGGCTCCCGGTAAAATCTAGAATCAAATTCAAAATCCTTCTGCTCACTTACAAAGCCCTTAACGGTCAGGCACCAACATATCTGAAGGAGCTCATAGTTCCATATTGTCCAACAAGAACTATGCGCTCCCAGCTTGCAGGGTTACTTTTAATCCCTAGAGTCTCCAGAAGTACAATGGGAGCCTGAGCATTCAGTTGTCAGGCTCCTCTACTGTGGAACCATCTTCCAATCTCGGTTCGGGGGACAAAAACCCTCTCTACATTTAAAAGTAGGCTTAAAACTTTCTTTCATGATAAAATTTATAATTAAGGCTGGCATAAGCTAGCTCTTAGCTATGCTGCTATAGGTTCAGACTGCTAGGGGATCTCCCATGATCCACTGAGCTTTTCTCTCTTCCTCTCTCACTGTCCCTCTTTATACATCCCTCTCACTTTAATACATGTTAAATGGTTTAATGCATGTTACTGGATTATTGCAGGTTACTGGATTAATACATTTTACTGGATTAATATATGTTAAATGGATTAATGCATGTTAATGGTTTAATACATGTTACTAACTTGACTTCTTCCCTGGAGCCTTTGTGTTTTCTCGCCCTGTAAGGTCAAATGGTTGGTGATTGCATCTGCTGCTGTGGACCTGCTCGATGTCCAATTATCACAAGATGCTCCAATGATGATTATTATTGTTATTATTATTATATAGTATTTCCCCATAACCTATCGCTAAATGTTACATTAATATTAATGTTATAATCAACCTGGGATCCCTAATGCTGCCGCGACCCGACCATGGAGAGGTTGAAGAAAGTGGATTATAGCTGATATCTTTGCTGCTTTTTCCCCCGTCTGTATCTCTCCTCACCCGTGTCTCTCTCACTCTCTCTGTCTATCTCTCTCTGTCTCTTTTTTGTCAAACCCGACCGGTCATGGCAGTAGGCCGTCCACCCTCAGTATTGGATCTGCTCGAGTTTTCTGTCCGTTAAAAGGGCAGTTTTTTCTCGCCCATTGTCGCCAAGTGCTTGCTCATGGAGGAATTTGTTTGGTCTCTGTAGATAATTATAGAAAGAGTTTGGTCTAGACGTGCTCCTTCTGGAAAGCACCGTGAGACAACTGTTGTTGTGAATTGGCGCTATATAAATAAAGATTGATTGATTGAAATATTCCAAGTTGATAATTTTCCTTTATCCTTTTCACCTTCTACGTTATTACAGAATTTGCTTTACAACATTGCTTCATATACTGTCAATGTTACTTCTTTTTTTTAAATTAACCATACTGAGTCATCCTGTCACACAAATTCTATTATTTTATTAACTTGATTTTATCTGCAGGTCCCAACTATCAATGTGACTAATGTAGTGAATACATGCTCTGTTACAGGTGAGTTGAGCTTTAATCAACATTCACATTCAGACATACATTAGGAGAAGGTTATGACTTCTACAATGGTCTCCTGCAGAGATTAATAGCTCATGTCCTAAAACAGGTCTGTGTCAGCTCCTTTCAAACAATCCACATTTCATCAGCTATAACAACTCAGCTTCAATATTGCTTCTTAAAAAAAAAGAATATATAAAAATGAACCGGCTCTTTAAAAGGAACGGATCCACGGAACGGATCCGGTTCACTTCAAAGAGCCGTAAATCCCATCTCTAATGATAAACTATTTTTTCATTTATATCTTGTCATCTTCTCTTAATTTAATCTGTTGTTTTACCAAAACATTAACTTTCATGCAGACTTTCTCCGATATAATTTGTCTTTAATATTCAGATGTCTTTGCTGTTGCTCAACAATATGTTAATTTGCCTCTTCCACAATATGTTTATTTTATTTTGCCTCTTCCACAGTTCAATGGCACAGCACAGGAGTTTAGTTCACCAACTGTTCGAGTGTACTGCTTATATAATCCAACACACCTTTGTTGCTTTCAACTCATTTGCAACTTTGTGGAATGCATTGATGAAGTGAAGAGGTGCTGCTGAGTCGTCCACCTAGCTAAAAGTTGGTTGTTTGATCCCTGACCCCTCCGGTTATGTCATAGTGTATTTGAGCAAAATACTGAACCCCAAGTTGCTCCAAATGGCTGTTCCATTAATTTTAACATACAGTAACAAACAGATTTTATGTCATGTATATTTGTCTTAAAAAGTTAAATTACTGTTTATTTAATATTCCTAATAAATTGTATATGTTTTAAATCTATTTTCCCTTCATTAATGGGTCATGTTGATACTTATTCTGGAAAATACTGAATCTTTTCTATTGTGAAAGTGTGCTTGGGGCAGTAGACACCTGGGGATTCAGCCAGAATTACTCTCAGGGGAATTTCTATTTGTTTATTTTCACTAGTCACAGTAGGACTGTTTTATGTTCTCCTAGGAGTAGTCCTTATTTGATTTTGTTACTTCATTTATTAAGAAAAGTACTCATTTGCTTCTTTTCTTCATATTTGTTACTTTGGCTCTTGCATCATTAATTCACGTATATCACTTTGCTAAAACTCATTAATGAGCTTATTTCGCACCAATAACAACTGGTATTTAAGTAGATAAAGGAAAAAGTAACGAGCAACACAAAAGTCTTTTTATTTTTGTCTTCTCAGTGAAACACAGTAGAAGAAATTGTTTGAACCATAAGTCTTTTAATATTGCTATGACTGATAATGTCAGTCCGTCAAAATAACAAACTGATAATGCAAGAAGTAATTGGAGATACTTATGTTTCAGTTTTGGAATGTTTGTAATTGAATTAAAGATATTTTTATTGGTGAGAGGCAGGGTATATGCTGGACAAACCACCAGGTACACTCAGCGTCTTTTCACACATAACAGTCAAAGAAAATATAGTAAAACTAGTAGCTACATTCTATTAGGCATCATTTTCACCCATGCCAGTATCCCCTCCTCTCTGATGCAGCTGCATTTATCTTTTTTCTAAACATCTGCTCGTTAAAACCTGCACAAATTGCGTGACATATGGTGAATACAGCCTCTCCCTGGGCTATAGCCAGGGAGAGGCTATAGTCACATACCGAATGATGGTATCTGAACTCCGTCGATGATGGCTTTTGATAATCCTTGTGCACCAGTTGGCAAACTCAGATCATCTATTCTGGAACGTAAAACTCATTTCTCATCTCAGGGTTGATCAACTCTGAACTCAGGGTTAAACATAGAGTTTGTTCAACCTGCTCCCTGGAATATACCCCTGATCTATGACCATTACTCCATAATTATGTTTATACATAACTTTGCCTTTGGTCTCGACACTACAGTCACGGTGGCGAATAAACTCAATGACTTCATCTTTTAGCTCAGGTGAGACTGTCTTCCTGAAGTGCAGCACTCCAGTAATGAAATCCAGCAGAAGCTCTCCTTTCTCATCTTCCTCAGAGAAACAAGTTGTGATGTTGGTTTGACTTGGAATCTCGTAGTTCTGGTAATTCATTCCCTTGGAGTCCAGATACCTTTTAATTTCGCCAGTGTAGACATAATTTAAATCTCCTTTACAAAACTGGAAGGTCTTTCCCAGCCTGCCCGCACCACTATCACCTGTAAGAGACAACAGGAAAACAAAACTTACTAGTGAGAGGTTGTACAACTGGTTTGTATTGGAAAAATAGAGTGTTTTCAAGATTTTCTAATCTGAACAAATAACCTACAAAAACAACATTCAAATCATACATTAGGGAATTGCTCAGCTTTTGTACCAGAATAGCCATGGATCTAAAACCACCAAACATTCTGGGGTCTCAAATTAAGCATAGCAACTCAAGTGCAATCTAGTGGATGGCAGATGAGAGAAGATGTATGTATGTATGTGCGTGAAAAACAAATCTTTTGCACATTTCAGGTTTCACATTGATTAAAACTTAATAACGATTTAAAATTATTACATTATTCACATATCCTACACTTAAATTATTTCACTGTAAATCCTGTATTCTCTTAATTGCATATGTCTCTATTTTTCAATTTGTGCCTGTGTTTATGTTGACTTGCATGTTCTTCATCGGGACATCAGTGGGTCGAATTCCTTGTTTGTGTAACTTACTTTACCAAAGAAAACATTTAACTTACTTGTCACCATACTGATGAGAAGCTTCCCATTCTTGTCAAGGAGACTTTGGTAGAAGCTGATGGTGGCTTCAACATCCTTCACAAAATACAGCATCTGTTGATTTCAGCAAAGATGATGAACTGGTAACTTCATGCTAAACAGACGTTCTAATGATATTATTTACTGTGGAGCTCCGTAAAATGAACAAAACCCTGTCAACAATATAGACTGGGACTACGAGGGTAATACCAACATGGAACATATGAATTATATCCGCCTTCTTGGTCATCTTTTTTTCTTTCCAGTGCCCTTCAAACTCCTCTGCAGTCATTTCATTCCAGTTAAATTTGATGTACTCTAAACCTGGAGTCGTTGAAACCAAATCTGAATCAACAGACAAAAAATAGAGTTATTGGTTGGATTTTAACAGTAATGTTACAAAGTTGAATATCAAAATAAACTGCTACTCCATGCTACTGCTGTAGTGTATCAAATATAAGTAGCTACGTGAACAAAAGCCAATCCACATTGTTGAACTAGCACAGATTTTGTGCTGGAGGCCCTTCCTGACACAACATTACACATTTTTCTAGGCCTGGGACATTCACACAGTGGGTGGCTTGCTGAGATGAGCCCAAGTATATACAGACTAACAATCAATCAATTCAAAAAACATTCCACGCCTAAAAGTATCAGAAAGAAAAGTATTTCACTTCATCTAATGCTACGACAAGATAGGCATAGTGAAGAGTACTCCTAAGTCACTAAGAATAAAAAATTAACAATCCAACAAGTGTCAGTCGATGTCAAACTGCCTCCTAATCATCTCTGTTTCATGTTAAATCAGTGAAAAAAAAATTCTAATTTGATGCTAAATCTTTGTTTGGATTTGGCCAATATATCTTGTTATGCTTCATTCATGTCTTCTCTGGAACTGCTGTAACACGTGGCCTTCCCTGGTGTGGGATGAATACCTGGTCTAGAATATTCTTATTTGATATTCCACATTATTTCAAGGATAAATTCATTGACAGAAGAATCACATCACCCACAGCAACACGGCCAACCCCGCCTTTTTTCTCTTAGCTTAAGAGTTTTCCCAATCCAATAGTGAAATTTACTCTCTGAAACATTATGAGTAGGTCTGAAGAGGAGACTGTTAGTTCCGGAACTTCAAGTGCTGTTTAGAAGTCTTCCTAGTAGGAGGATAATATGCTTTCTGAACATGGCCCAAGATCTCTAACCACTGAGCTGTCAAGTATCCAGCTACTTTATTTTGAAACCTATTTGGGGCCTATGAAAAATGTATAGAATTTAAATTTATGTTATGACAGGTACATGTGTGGCTATGAAGGCAAGTACCTCTGTAGTCACATAGGTGCTGGTAGCTGGGCTCCACCACCTCATTGTCCACTGTCACCTGGGGATACCTTTGATGGAGCACTGACAGAATCTTGAGGTCGACCTCACCTACAAATTCCAACACAGTTTTTAAAAACATGTTTCTTACAAATACAACCTGGACCCACATTCTTCACCTAGCCCAACCTGTTTTTCTCATTTAGCCTTTGGATTTTGATTTAGATTAATGTGATTAATAAAGTATACAATATGATTACCCTATCCTTAACTCGGGTAGGGGCAACACCCCGAACACATACATTTTGCCCCATTATTATATCCCTAAAAAGTCTAGGATATTATGGAATCGTCAACGTTGCATCTGCCGCAAGTATTGTGCTAACCTGATAACTCAAAATCTATATCACATATCATTTTCAAATTAAAGACTCCCATAGAGCTTAGTGTGAGTAAAAACTGGATTGATTTAGCGAGAGATCGTAAGTATATTTCTGACTCCAGAGGGAGCTTTATTTCTAAAAGTTTTTGGGCCATGAATTGTCAACCATTGATCTGATTTAGTCCAAATTGTTTCATTTGAATCAACTCGAAGAGATTTAACTTGCACAAGTTGTGTTTTGTTTAAATATATATTTTATATACTAGGGGGAGCTTTTTACACACACAAAAAGACAAAACCACCTAACTGTTGGTCCATTTTAGTCCAAATCTGGTGCAAATGAATCGACTCAAGGATAACTATATTGTACATATAATATTTTACTCTAAAATTTCATATTTTACTAGCACTCTCGGAGCTTTTTTTTTTTTGAATGAAAAGCCCTTTCCTGTCACACTTCAAAAACACTGTCATGGAACACTTTCAAACTTCATATTCCCATAAATCTTAGGGTGAGGAAAGACTGTATTGATTTTAGAGAAAGGTTTGGTTATCTAGTTCTGACACTGGGGAAGGGTTAGGGTTAGGGTTAGGCTCCAAAACTTTTGGACATGAAGCTTGATCAGATTTATCAGATTTCAGAAGATTGATCAGATTTAGTCCAAATTTGGTGCATATTAATTAACTTGACCCATATTTTATTCTAATAATTCAAATTCATATTATAAATATTTTGAACATGAATTCCCATTTAATTTTTTGAGAGACCAATCGGGGAGATTGCTTGTAAAGTTGAGTGGATGCAGTGGATTGGGGACTTTTCAGCGATAAACCCTTGCTTTTTAGGGGTCAACAACATAGGCCTACATTTTAATTGTGCCTCATTGACTGTATCTGCCTCTAAAGTGCAATCAAACGAGACATGAAACACCAGTCACTGCATTCAGTTTGTATCTCAATCAATATGACAGTTTTAATTGGAATATTTACCTGCCGACTTTGGGACTCATCTGGAACTCATCTGTTCCTCTCTTCATCACTAATTTTAACCTCCCCCATTTGTTTTTCCTTTTCTTTTATTGATGACGGTGGTCTGCTCGAGCTGGTTAAAAAAGTCAGCTCCATCCAAGTAAGTGTTGTATCATGGTAAACAAATTGAATGGATCGGTTTGATCGAGACAGAGACTGTCTCCTATTCCGTCCTGACCAAACTGAACTGTTTGAAAGTCTAAAGGAAATTATGTAAATGCCACAGTGGATGGCTGTGCAGGTTTAAAGGTGTGCTGGCTAAAACATACCCTGTAGTATGGACATCCAAACTGTGGTGTTCTGACCCATCCAAAGCTTCTGTACATGAAAACTTGTTATAGGGGTGATCTTTTACTAATCAGATCAACAGTGCAGACAAATACTCAGCTCGTCACCATATCTATTTTAATGTCATCACTAAAATAGATACAGTGGTGAAATCATAGACAAGAAGAGTCCAGCACTTAATGTGTTCCATTGAAAACGTGAGCTCTTACCAGATCCAGCTCCAACACCAATTATGTTAAGATGGGACTTTTCATCTACAATCCTGAGGGGAGAACAGAAAACTGTTATGAGTCTTTAGTCAAGTCTTGACTATAGATAGATAGATATAGAGCTTCATTAATCCCCGTGAGGAAATAAAGGTGTCATAGCAGCCGGTAAATACACGGTGCACATACAGCAGTATAAATAACAAACTAGAAAGAAAAAACAGTGGTGCATTCAGTGTCCGAAAGGTGCAAGTTTAGAATGGAGACGATCAGTAGAGCTCATGATGAGCATGCAGATATGTATAACCATCTGACACAAACATTCTTATATATACATATATATATATATATATTTATATGTATATGTATATATATATATATATGAATGATACGTCATCAATGATGTTTCCTTGCGTCCCAGAATCATTAGTCCATGAATCACCCCTCTTCATTCACAGCCATCTGTAAACTGTGTCTGCTTCTTGCTTCATTGGACCGCTCATGCACAGCTGGGTGCAGACTCTATAGAGTGACCGACCCACATATCATATGCAGCCTACTTCCACTGTATGGCAGATTGCTCAATTTTCTGGGAACTCCTCCACAAGTTCCCTGTACTTGGCCAGCTTTCTTTCGAAGGTCTCCTCCATGCGGTCTTCCCAGTGTACTTTTAACTCTATAAGGGCAAGCTGTTTTGAATCTCTGACAGAATTGCAATATCTGGTCACAAAAATGTTGCTATGATTTGTGCCGGGAACTTGATCTTCTTGACAAGATCAACCATTATCTGCCAAACCTGTGCCATGGCGAGTATACTTGCAGTAGCTACACCTTGTGAGGTGTAGCACCCCACACCACAGTGTGGGGTGCTCTCCTGCCCAGGTGAACGTACTTTCTTGGAAGTTCATTGGTGCCTGCTGTTGGTTATGACTCTGTTGGTTATGTGCTGAAGGCACATGGTCATGTCACCAGCGGTAGCAACCATCGCCCAGAGCTCTTTGGCAACTACTTATTTAAGCTAGCTAATAAATCCCAACATCGGACAGGTGCCATTGTAACAAGACAATCTTGTCATTAACTTTACTTCAGTAGTTATATGTTATGCTGATCACGGCAGGGGAGTCGTTTTGATCTAGTATATGAAGTATAGACAGAAACGTTGTTGCTATGAAATTTCATACACTAACAATCTGATGATTAACTGTTTAACAGCCATCTCTCTGCAAACATTTTACAACACTGGCAGAGTTTGTATATTTGACTATACTATCTACCAAAATAGCTTACCGGTAATCATCATTGTGATTGGTTATATGTCCTTGCAAAGGAGGCTTTGCATGAACTGCACAATGATTCTTTGAGGGTACTGGGAGATTTCAATCAAGACAGTCCTGCCAAAGTTTCACCAGCATATAAACTTTGCAATCAGGGGAAGAACACCCTTGACAAAGCCTACGCCGGCTCAAAATCAGCATCCTCCTGCCCCCACCTTTAAAGTAAAATATAATATACACACAGAAGATGGATCTCCTTCAGTCCATTCATAGGCTCCAAATTTGGACTAAATTGGACCAACAGTTGAGAAATTATGAGCCAAAACAATTGAGGCTAAAGCTCCCCCTAATAAGATACTGACCCTTCCCAAAATCAATCCAGATCTTCCTCGCACTGGGGTCTATATGGATATAAAATCGGAAAACGATCCATAAAATATTTTTGAGGTATATCTGGAAAACAGTGTTTTTCGTAAGAGCGCACCCTCTAATGTGTAAAATATGAACTACTAGAGTAAAAAATGATATGTACAAACTAGATGTCCTATAATTCTGATTCATACCCACCAAATTTGGACTTAATAGAACCCAGGGTTAAGATGTTTGTCCGAAAAACTGTGTTTTTCGTAAAAAACTTTATTTCTTCATGAAAAGCTCCCCAAGTTTTCGGTGATACGATAATAGTACACCCTATATTTGATTTATATGTTCATGTTTAATTGAAATGTCTCTCTTGTCATCAGTGATTTGGCCACATGGCTCATCAAACAGTGAGTGTTACCGCTCAAGAATATCCGGCAGTTCGTTTTCCAAAAACTCCTCAGTACACTGAACGCCGGTCGTGCACTCTTTAAAAACAGCAAAAGACTTCAGATAGCTGGAGGGATCACTGATCAGGGACTTCGGTGCAGATGCCATAGCAGGATATCTGTCAAAAACAAATACTTATATTTATTTTATTTTTTTCGCACAGTTATTTCAACACAGGGATCCATTGGTATGAGAACTTTGATTACCAAGGCATAGCCCATTTGAGAAATCTGAAAACATGGATTGTTGACCATCCCCAAACTCTTGAGTTCAAATATGAAAAGACTAAGATACATATACATATATACGTATAAAATCTCACAATCTACAGGCCGGGCACTATATATGTGTGCAAAATAATAAGGTCGTAATCTCACCTGAGTCATGACTAAAGAAAATAACAAGATATGTCTCCTACCTGATCAGTTCTCATCAGTTTAGTTCTTTGCCTCTGACGTTCTTTACCTCTGAGTCACAACATTAACCTTTGTGTTAGCCAATAATATTTCAGCTGAGCTGTCATGTCGTGCTCTGTACCTCCGCCTCCTCCTCCTCCTATTAGGAGGTAATCTGAGTGTGTAAGTGTGTTTTTGTCTTTTCAGAAGTGGATTCAGTTGTGCCGGGATCGGGCTTCCTGCAGCCAAGGTAAAATCACGATTGACCCACTTTAAAATGTCCTAAGCCAGATAAAAAAAATATTTAACCAACATTAAAATTACACTAAACCAGGTAAAATCACTTTGACTGACTTTAGATAATAATAATACAAAAATATATTTTATATATAGAGTGCTAAAATAAAAGTGCTTCATAAATACTCAAAAGCACTTTTTAGATACAGAGTAAAATAACATGTTAAAACAGGAATTTAGATCAGACGAAAAATAAAAATAAAGACACAGGCGTTTCAAATAAAAAGAGATAACGGATGTAACTGGTTACACATTGAAATGGTCTTAAACCAGATAGAATTACTTTGACCAACTTTATAACAACTTTATAACAACATTAAACCAGATAACAATATTTTTTCCTATGTAAAATTACTCTTCGCAACTTAAAATGACTTTTGTTCAGTTAAAACTATTTTGGCTCATCTGAAGCAATTTGGCCAAGCTTTCTCTTCTTTGGACTTTCTAAAGTCAGTTTAACCCAGACAAAATTACTTTGACACATTTTAATATTTGCAGACAAAAGGGAAACACATTTTTCTTTAACGTAAAGGTCGCTGCAGCTGTGATTCTATCCTCAGAGATCAGCAATGACATAAAGGCATCCAACAGCTTCACTTTAAGGAGGGAACAGGAGTCTGAAATCCTCCACATGAGAATCCAACCAATGAGGAAGCAAGTCATGGCCCATTTGAGAAATCTGGAAACACGCATTGTTGTCCCCCCCCCCCATAGTCTCCATGAGTAACTGTGGTAAAATACAAAATAAAGTAAATAAGCAAATGGGCCGAGCCACTATGGTCACCAAAACAAAGCTGATATGTGAGGCATACAATCAGTTCCACAACAAGCCAGAACTGTCAGATGCATGGTAATTATCATTTTTGTAAAATAATGTCATCCTCTGTGTAATATATAGTCAAAAACAAAAATCCTAATATGATTGTTAATTTTACCATGTAGACACTTTTCTGGCTTACTTATCTCATTTTATTTCATCTGCCGACACGATCAGAATACGGACCCTGCTTTTGTTTACATATGTAATCATTCTGTGATCTGTCTTTCTTGTCGTAAAACTTCATCATGACCAATTCATAATTACTTCAGTTCAAACTCATGCGTTCAAATATAAAAAGGACTAATATACATATACATATATATCTATAAAATCTCACAAACTACAGGCTGGGCACTCACTCCGACGAGCTCATTGTTCCATGTGTTGACATTTTCATAGACGTAACATGCAGCATGAGCAATAGAAATCCAATCAGCGATGTCACAATTAAGATTTATTTTGCAAGATGTCGTTCAGAGCTAGTTCTGCCACTGCTCAGATGTCAGGTAGGGTCCTATTTATCTTTCTGTTTGCTTTGGCCACCGTGTCCATCTGATTAATGAGATTTTCGACAGCAGTTTGCTGTGTTTTGTCTTCAGTTTGCCCTCTTACTACATTTCTTTAACACTTAAAACCAAGTCAAAAGAATCCTTTCAGTTTTCAGCGATGCGCATATGTGTGCAAAATAATAATCTTGTAATCTCACCTGAATCACGACTAAAGAAAATAACAAGATATTTCTCCTACCTGATCAGTTCTCAGACACCTTAGAAACAAAGGGACTGCGGATTAAAAAAGCCTTTTGGCTAACTCTGGTACATTGACAGAAATGCTTCTTAAAAAATAAAAAGACACACCCCAAACTTAATGTTTTGACAGAAGGGCGTCACCTGTGTGTGGTTTCAGAACATTTTGTTTCCAGCAGACATGATGTAACAGGTTTTTTGCCTCTGACGTTCTTTACCTCTGAGTCACAACATTAACCTTTGTGTTAGCCAATAATATTTCAGCTGAGCTGTCATGTCCGGTGTCATATGAGTATCACAATGGGGTGATGTTACAGATTCTGTAAAGGAATGGAAAATTACAACTACAAACTACCCAGTATGGTGCTCTGTACCTCCTCCTCTTCCTCCTAGTAGGAGGTAATCTGAGTCTGTAGGTGTGTTTGTGTCTTTTCAGAAGTGGATTCAGTTGTGCCGGGATCGGGCTTCCTGCAGCCAAGGTAAAATCCCGATTGACCCACTTTAAAATGTCCTAAGCCAGATAAAAAAATATTTAACCAACATTAAAATTACACTAAACCAGGTAAAATCACTTTGACTGACTTTAGATAATAATAATACAAAAATATATTTTATATATAGAGCGCTAAAATAAAAGCGCTTCAAAAATACTCCAAAGCACTTTTTAGATACAGAGTAAAATAACATGTTAAAACAGGAATTTAGATCAGACGAAAAATAAAAATAAAGACACAGGCGTTTCAAATAACAAGAGATAACGGATGTAACTGGTTACACATTGAAATGGTCTTAAACCAGATAGAATTACTTTGACCCACTTTATAACAATATTAAACCACTTTATAACATTATTTTTTCCTATGTAAAATTACTCTTTGCAACTTAAAATTACTTTTTTTCAGTTAAAACTATTTTGGCTCATCTGAAGCAATTTAGCAAAGCTTTCTCTTCTTTGGTCTTTCTAAAGTCAGTTTAACCCCGACAAAATTACTTTGACACATTTTAATATTAAAACAACTGAATTTTATTTCTATAATAATACGTTTTGTAAATTACTTCATCCTAGAAAGAAATTACTTGAAGCTTGGAATAATTACTTTATTCTGTAATTCCTCTATTAAATTTCTCACACAATTTGCAGACAAAAGGGGAAACATTTTTCTTTAACGTAAAGGTTGCTGCAGCTGTGATTCTGTCCTCAGAGATCAGCAATGACATAAAGTCGTCCAACAGTTTCACTTTAAGGAGGGAACAGGAGTCTGAAAACCTCCACATGAGAATCCAACCAATGAGGAAGCAAGTCATGGCCCATTTGAGAAATCTGGAAACTCGCATTTCCAGATTCGCAGATTTTTTCGTAAAAAAGCTCCACAAAGAGAATAAAATATAAACTATTGCAACAAAAATATGATGTTTGCAAAAGATATCTCCTTGAGTAAAATTATATGTGCCAAATTTGGACCAAATTTTTTAACTTTAACTTTTTCACAGCGTTATAAACAGCACATACCAAATGGAATGTGATCTTTTTCAGTTCCCATTTGGGCCACCTCAGTATCTGGTCCTACATGACCTCAGTCTGAACCGTCCGGAATTCATGCAACTTGGATGTCATCTGCTAACGACTTTCATCACGAAGCTGCGCCGTTTTTTAAGTACAGTCCATTTACCACTTACAAACAAAAAAAACAACAAAAAAAACAAAAATTACTTTAAACACTATAAACATCACTATAAACACTACAAGCGTCATTATAAACGTTTCAATGTCACAATAAACACCATAAACATCAATATAAACTGGCAGACAGTTGAGCGGTCGTCCACTTTTCTAAAGGGTCTCCGGTTCGGCCCCGTCAGTCCACAAGTTGATGTTTCCTTGAGCGAAAAACTGAACCCCAAGTTACTTTCAATGGCTGTTCCATTGGTGTGTGGATGATGGCATGAATGGATATCATTCCTAATGAGTTGGTCGCGCCCTGCCTCTTTCTTCACTGTAAGTGTTTTTGCTACAATAATAAACAAATGAAAACGTGAGTTATCTAACTGAAATAACCTTGTAATTCTATCTTGTATGCACTGTGGAAGTTGCTTTCCCCACCGTTGCGCTGTGGCAAGAAAAGAAATAACAGGAAGTATAAAGCAAGAGAAATAAACAAACTAGGAGACGTACAACACAAAAAAAGACCCAGACTAATAACAATGACTCTTCAGAATAAAGTAGGAGAACAAAAACAAACAAAGTGACAAACAAGAAACAATAAAACAGATCCATAATATTAAATATTATATTATACTTTATAATGTTCTTGGTGTTTTATTTGTTATCCTCTGTAGAGTACTTTGTGTCTGCGTGATGCTATAAATAGACTTGCCCGTGAATGAAATGTTTTATTGACTTTCAGCCATTTTTTAAATGTATCTGTATTTTTATTTTCACTTTTTATCTATCTATCTATCTATCTATCAATCAATCTATCTATCTATCTATCTATCTATCTATCTATCTATCTATCTATCTATCTATCTATCTATCTATCTATCTATCTATCTATCTATCTATCTATCTATC
>VRLP01004507.1:0-47928 GCA_009660295.1 Lophius piscatorius
CACACACACACACACACACACACACACACACACACACACACACACACACACACACACACACACACACACACACACACACACACACACACACACACACACACACTCTCACACACACACTCTCACATATACACACACACAGACACACACACACACTCTCACACACACACTCTCACATATACACACACACAGACACACACACACACTCTCACACACACACTCTCACATATACACACACACACAGACACACACACACACACACTCACACACACACTCTCACATATACACACACACAGACACACACACACACTCTCACACACACTCTCACATATACACACACACACACAGACACACACACACACACACTCTCACACACACACTCTCACATATACACACATGTTGTAGAGTAACATGGAGTATCTGTCAGTATTTGTTTGATGATGAAACATGTTTGTCGGAGGTATTTTTTAAATCTCATTATTAAGTTCAGTTTGTACGGAGGTAGAGATCCGTCCTCCAGCCCTGATAGATGTTTTCTTCACACCATCTCTCTCTCTCTCTCTCTCTCTCTCTCTCTCTCTCTCTCTCTCTCTCTCTCTCTCTCTATTATACACACATACTCACACACACTCGCCAGTTTTCAAGTTGCAGCTCTGTTGGGACTCTGAAATTCCTCCCGGCACCTGTCAACGACAATAGAAGAGGAGTGGGAGTGTCAGGAGTGTGTGCACTGGAGAGAGAGAGAGAGAGAGAGAGAGAAAGAAAGGGAGAGAGAGAGAGAGAGAGAGAAAGGGAGAGGGAGGGAGGGAGAGAGAAAGGGAGAGAGGGAGAAGGAGAGAGAAGGAAGCAATGCTAATTTAACACATGATGCGAGGAGGACTCATGCCGTCTTCATCAATGAAGACGGCCCGTCTGAGCAGCAGCGACTATAGAAGCAAGGAATTATGGGAAACGAATTGGTCTAATATGAGGAGGTTCATTCCCTGGAGCTGCTGGTACGAGTATTATGGGTCAGGATGGAATAATCAAACTCACATTTCTGCCTGTTCTTTTTTTCTTTCTTTCTTTTTTTTACGGGGTTGAAGTTAAATTTGAAAAAAAAATCAAGCGTTCTAGTTCCGGAACCCGTCGCCATAATTCTAACATCCTCCACACCCGGTGAGACAGGTTTGGGTTTCCCCTGATGGGAATCAGGGATCAGATTAGAACTTTCGATAAGTTCTGGTTCTGACCCGGCTCGTCTGTAAATACGTGGCTGGGTTTCTGTATCTCTCGCTAATCTGCAGCGCCGAGAAGATGACAGCCGTTTGGAAAAAAATCAAAAAATATGCCGGGGACATTAGCATTCCTGCGTGGTGCGAGGTCTCCATTTTTAAAATCCATAAAAAAAAAATAAAAAAATGAATTTCTGCTCGTCAGCAAAAATCCTGCACACCCCCCTCCCCCTCCCCCCTCCCCCCGTCCTCTTCCTCTTCTTCATTAGACACTTCATCAGCAGTCTGTATTATTTATGACTAGAATCCAGTTCATTCTCATTATTCATAATCTGCCTTAACCTGTCAGTGGTTATAATGTTATGGCTGATATATATATATATATTTATATATATATATTTATATATATATATATATTTATATATATATATATATATATATATATTTATATTTATATACGAGAGCAGCCAAGTCCTCGCTGCTCAGCTCCTTGTGTGCAAATTTGCATTTTTCAATCAACCTTGCGGTTCATTCGGAGCCGTTCAATAGAGCCCCGGCCTTCTGCGAGGTAATTTACCCACAATTCATTTGACCTCCGAGGTCACCTGGTGGAATGGCACCTTTAATGGCGAAAACCTCCGCCGTGTTCCTGGCCTTCGGTTAGACAGCGGAGGCCGCTCAAAGTAAGGTGGAGGTGTGTTTGTGTTTAGACAAGGTGTCCATGTGACTGAGTCATGGTGGCCCCACTGAATGCTGGGTAATAACAAAGGATCAGAATTAAATCGGTAGTCCTACATGATGATCACGTGACCCGAGTGACTCGGCAGGTACGGAAAAACTCGTTGGCGCCGTTTCACTGTGCTGTGTCTGGAGACGGCGTGCGCCGGACAGCAGCTCTCAGACCGTCATGATCAGATCTTCATCTGGGCGCAGTTGAAGAAGAGCCAAGACTCGGTCGGCTGACGTCAGCGCCGCTTTCCATCCCACCGCGTCCGCGTGAAGCGGCTTCTGAGCGTCGGAGTTGTCATGGCGACACGCCGCATCAATGTAGATATTAGATAACAAGTAGTCACAAAGTAGGAGGAGCCTTTTGTAGCAGGCAGCGCTAGCTACCTAGTCCTCCTGGTCCCATACGAGTCTGCATACGAGTCCTCGCCACCTACGAGTCTACATACGAGTCCTCTTCACCTACAAGTCCAGACACGAGTCCTCGCCACCTACTAGTCCAGATACGAGTCCAGATACAAGTCCTTGCCACCTACAAGTCCAAATAAGAGTCCAGATACAAGTCCTCGCCACCTACAGGTCCAGATACAAGTCTTCGCCACCTACTAGTCCAGATACAAGTCCTTGCCACCTACAAGTCCAGATACGAGTCCTCGCCACCTACAAGTCCAGATACGAGTCCTCGCCACCTACCAGTCCAGATACGAGTCCAAATACAAGTCCTTGCCACCTACAAGTCCAGATACGAGTCCTCGCCACCTACTAGTCCAGATACGAGTCCAGATACAAGTCCTTGCCACCTACAAGTCTAGATACGAGTCCTCGCCACCTACTAGTCCAGATACGAGTCCAGATACAAGTCCTTGCCACCTACTAGTCCAGATACAAGTCCTAGCCTTCTACTAGTCGAGAAACGAGTCCTCGCGACCTACAAGTCCAGACACAAGTCCTAGCCAAGAACAAGTCCAGATTCGAGTCCTAGCCACCTACGAGTCCAGATACGAGTGTAATGATGACTACGATGAAAGCATGTCGTTTCTGTCTGGTTAGCATGTTGCTAGCAAACAATCTTCTTGCCTCTGAGTGGATCTGGTCATTAGTGCCCAGATCCACTGATGACCAGATCAGATGGATCCATTAATGGATCCCTGAAGTCCTACAGTTTAAGCCAAAAGACTGTGACCAGGTGTGAGATGAGGGACTGAATGAAAAGATACGAAACCTAAAACTCACCCATGAGTCAGAGAAACCTAAAAGAGAAGAAATAAAGAAAATAATAAACACGTTAAATGAGATTGGAGCAGGTGGATGAAGATGTAAACGAGGGTTTCTGAAAACATCTCAGGAATTCCGTTTCTGACCATCCGCCGTCTCACCAGTTACATCCAGCGGCGGCAGAGCAGGAAGTTGTGTCGTTTATTACTGGAGAGTTTCAGCGCTGTTGTAGCGATAAAAAGTCACCTTTATGTCGTTGTTGTTGTTGTTGTTGTTGTTGTTGCTGCTGCTGGCGGTAGAACCCTAAATGTGGTTTAACTGCAGTTTATCTGCTTTAATGATCTTTTGTCTTTGGGTTGGGACCTGTCAGATGTAACGATGGACGTGTTTGACATTGAACGATGTGATTCGGAGCAGCTCTGTCCGAACGCAGGATTGAAAAATCTGACTGTGAGCCCAGGAAAGAGAAACGCTTCGCCCTTTTTCAGCACTTCCTGTCAAGGTGTCCTTGAGCAAGGCTATAAACTTTTAACGGCTCAACTAAGACTGTTTAATGGCCGTGGGTACAGGACGGGTTTTTACTGCATGAGTCAGTGTGTGTGTGTGTGTGTGTGTGTGTGTGTGTGTGTGTCTGTGAGTGTGTGTGTGTGTGTGTGTGTGTGTTTGTGTGTGTGTGCGCCATCACCCTCGTGATTTTTGCCCACATAAAATCTCCCAGCAGCCTCTCTGATGGATGTCTGAATGTCTGAAAAAAGCGGGTTGGAATTAAACCAGACCCAGACTTTCTCTGTTTCCCTCACATGCTGTAGGAGGGGCTAGGTTCCCGCAGACACGTGGGGGCGGGCCCTGATGCAGTTAAACCCGCCCATCTGTTTCCTGTCACCTCCTATTCCATCCCCGAAACATCCGGGGGGGTCAGGGGGGTTATGGTCTCTAATGGATCGTATTCATATTTTAGAGCCTGTTAGACCTTAGTGTGAGGAAGAACTGGGCTGATTTTGGGAAAGATTGGTTCCACATTTCACCACTAGAGGGAGCCTCAACTCCAAAAGTTTTGGGGCCATAATTTCTCAACCGTAGGTCCGATTCAGTCCAAATTTGGTGGACATCAACACGAGGAGATGTATCTCTGAATATGTTGTATTTCCCTCTGATAGTTCATCTTTTACTCACTAGGGGGAGATTTTGTAGAAAAACACTGTTTCCGACATCATTTTGAATCTAATTTGAGGAGTTCAATCGGGCGAGGTTGTTTTTACAAGGCAGGGGTTTGGGGCCTTTTGGGGGATATACCCTTGCTGCGAATAGGCGTAGTTGTGTTTAGGGGTCGTGGAAGTGCAGGGAGGTGGGGGTCAATCCAATCCCAGCTGACACGGGGTGAGAGGCGTTCTCTTAAGTCAAACGGAACCGACCTTGAATCCTACAAATGTTCTGATGGTAAACATTTTTCTCCTGATGCCTGTAATCCTGACCGACTGACACCCACACACACACCCACACACACACACACACGCACGCACGCACGCACGCACGCACGCACGCACGCACACACACACACACACAGAAAAGCCCTTCACTTGGAGTAGGTTCTGGAAGCCTTGCAGGTGTGGTCCGCTCCTCCTGCGCCGACTGTTAGCATAGCCCATCATTGGTATTCATTTCCCGCTCTTAATTCCCCCACAGTATTTCTTTGCCTCTCGCTTGACAGAGGACCGCGGGTTAAACGCCGGGGGGAGTTCTCCATCACGACTAGATCTGATCCAATTAAATACAGATTTAATCAGCCCCGCGGTCGGCCAGTGAATACACAATCTGATCGGGCCCGGTAACCGGGGGCCCGACGGCACGGGCTCTGCTTTCGATCCACGGGCCAGAGGAGGGGCTTATCCGGCGAGCAGAAGCCTTAATCCTCTCCGACCCGTCGGCTGAACACAATCCATCAACGCAGGAAGGTTTACTCTTCATTCTGACGCGCCGATGGAGCGGTTCCGGGTCACGACCCTTTTCCCCCGATGACCCCGCAAAGGCGCTGATTTTGTGATGTGAAGTGGCTCCTGTGGAAAGATCGGATTCAAACGTCAAACTCATTAATCATTAACGCTTTAATGGAACTAGAAACGACAACTCGGCCAGCGCAAAACCTCCGCCAAGGTCCAACAGAACCCGAGATGGACATTATTGTCATCAGAATCGAATAGATGGATCCATTAATGTCTGAGTTATTGACAGACTCTCAATCCACCGATAACTCCGACAAACTCTCTACAAAGTGTCTCTCTCAGAGACTCTGTAGTCGCTCGTCTCCTTCGCGCTCCACTTCAGCGTCTCTGTTCAGCCCACTACAAAAAAATTCTGTTTTTGTTTTTTTTAGTTTTATTTTAAATGCAGCAGAATACCTCGCCGAAATTGAATTGAATTGAGTTTTATCCTAAATCTTCCTGATAAACAAACAAACAAACAAACAAACAGACAAACAAAGAATCGTGAAACTGTAAAGTCCTAGCCACATTTAAATGAATACATCTTAATCAAACATGTATTATCATCATTTTTAATCCGATGATATCAACTGTTTTGGTAAATCATGTTTTTATAAAACTGTTTGACTTTTATAAGACTTTATATTTTGTTTACATAAGTCTTCACACGCTTTAATATCCACACAAACATGTTCCACTTATAGAGCAGGACTTTCTCAGTAGCCAGGATTAATTCCCTTTCTTATGACTGGGGGTGTCCCTCAGGGCTCCGTCCTCGGCCCCTTACTCTTCTGCACATAGATGCAGCCGCTGGGTCAGATTATAAACCGGTTCGGTCTCATTTTCCTGTAG
Source organism: Lophius piscatorius (assembly GCA_009660295.1). NCBI lineage: Eukaryota > Metazoa > Chordata > Actinopteri > Lophiiformes > Lophiidae > Lophius > Lophius piscatorius. The sequence continues at coordinate 5,984 of VRLP01004507.1, forward strand.
GAAGTAGAGACAGAAAACGTTTGAGCGGGACGTTAAGAGGTTATAAACGTGACAGACGGGAACAATCTGGAGGTTTATGTTTTTCACCTGACCACCGGCGGCCAAACGAGGAGAAAGAGAGGAGCAGAGAAACACCTCCCCCTTCCAGGGAAGGTATATTGTCCCCTCCTTCTACCCAAACGGCTGCACCTGCTGATGGTTGAACACCTTTTCCTCTGCAGAGGAAGCGGTTCTGTGATATGAGGTAGTGGCTCCCCGGCGCCTCATCATAGTCCGGCCCAACTGCTGTGTCACCTTCAGGACTCCGGCGGAGGATTGTTCACGGGGAGCAGCTGCTGAGCCGGCTAATGAGAAGTCACAGGAAATAGTTACTATTTAACCAAGCCGGAGTTTCAGGGTCGTTCCAGTTACGACCCGAGACGTCATTACGAATTCTGTTGTTCTGCTGTTTGTGTGTGTGTGTGTGTTTGTGTGTGTGTGTGTGTGTGTGCCTGTGTGTGTGCGTGCGTGTGTGTGTGTGTGTGTGTGTGTGTGTGTGTGTGTGTGTGTGTGTGTGGTTGTCATTGAAAAGACGGCCTCCGTCATTAACGCCGCCGTCTGTAATGTGTCTGTTAGCTGCAGCCCACAGAACTCCAACAGAACCCGCCTCGGCATTAAGAGCGCCGTTTAGAGTCTGAAGTAAATCCAGCCTGGCGTCAGATCGAAGCGACGGGAAAGTCAACAAGATGAAGTTGTTCCTCCAACAACATGTCAGTCATTCATGGTGATGGAAACAAGTTCCCTCACTTCACCAGTGACAAATGTCTGATGACATCAAACGCCTCACGTCCTTCATGCTAATCATCCTCACTGAGATGAGCTGGAGATAGATGGTGATGAAGGTGATGGTGATGAAGATGATGATGATAAAGAAGGTGATGGTGATGATGCTGATGATGATGATAGTGATGGTGATAATGGTGATGGTGATGATGATGATGATGATAGTAATGGTGATGATGATGATGCTGCGGCTGATGATGATGGTGATAAAGGTGAGGGTGATGAAGATGATGATGATAAAGAAGGTGATGGTGATGGTGATGATGATGATGCTGCTGATGATGATGATAGTGATGTCGATAATGGTGATAATGGTGATGATGATGATAGTGATGGTGATAATGATGATGATGGTGATGATGGTGATGAAGGTGATGGTGATGAAGATGATGATGATGATGATGATAAAGAAGGTGATGGTGATGATGATGATGATAGTGATGGCGATAATGGTGATGATGATGATAGTGATGGTGATAATGATGATGATGGTGATGAAGGTGATGGTGATGATGATGATGCTGATGATAGTGATGGTGATAATGGTGATGATGATGATGATAGTGATGGTGATGATGATGCTGCTGATGGTGATGAAGGTGATGGTGATGGTGATGATGATGATGATGATGATGATAGTGATGGTGATAATGGTGATGGTGATGATGATGAGGATGATAGTAATGGTGATGATGATGATGATGCTGCTGCTGCTGATGGTGATGAAGGTGATGGTGATGAAGATGATGATAAAGAAGGTGATGGTGATGATGATGATGATAGTGATGGTGATAATGGTGGTGATGATGATGATAGTGATGATGATGATGGTGATGAAGGTGATGGTGAAGAAGATGATGATGATAAAGAAGGTGATGGTGATGATGATGATGCTGCTGCTGCTGATGGTGATAAAGGTGAGGGTGATGAAGATGATGATGATAAAGAAGGTGATGGTGATGATGATGATGCTGATGATGATGATAGTGATGGTGATATAGGTGATAATGGTGATGATGATGATGCTGCTGATGATGATGATAGTGATTCTGATAATGGTGATGATGATGATGATAGTGATGGTGATGAAGGTGATGGTGATGATGATGATAAAGGTGATGGTGATGATGATGCTGCTGATGATGATGAAGGTGATGAAGGTGATGGTCATGAAGATGATGATGATAAAGATGGTGATGATGGTGATGATGATGATGATGATGATAGTGATGGTGGTTATGGTGATGGTGATGATGATGATGATTGATGATAATGGTGGCGATGATGGCCTTGATGTTGATGATCATGATGATGATGATTGATAATGATGATTGGAATGATGACAGTGATATTGATGATTGTGATAGTGATTGTGATGATGTTGATGTTGGTGATGATAATGATGATGATGATGATGATGATCATAGTGATAGTGAGGATGATGGTGATGGTGATGACGATAATGATAATCATAGTGATAGTAATGATGATGATGATTATGGTGTTGATGATGATAATCATAGTTATAGTGATGATGGAGATGATGAGGATAATCATATTGAGAGTAAGGATGATGATAGTGATAGTGATGAAGATGATGATGATGACAATCATAGTGATAGTGAGGCTGATGATAGAGATAGTGATGATGATGATGATGTTAGTGATGAAAATGATGATGATAGTGATAGTAATGAAAATGGTGATGATGATAATGACAGTGATAGTGATGAAAATGATGATGATGATGATAATGATAGTGATAGTGATGAAAATGATGATGATGATGATAATCATGTTGAGAGTAAGGATGATGATAGATATAGCAATGATGATGATGATGATGATGATAATCATATTGATACTGAGTGATAGTGATAGTGATGATGATGATGATAATGATAGTGAAAGTGACGAAAATGATGATGATGATGATGATAATGATAGTGATGAAAATGATGATGATGATAGTGAGGATGATGGTAGTGATAGTGATGATGATGATGATGATAATCATATTGAGAGTAAGGATGATGATAGTGAGGATGATGATAGCGATGCTGATGATGAGGATGAGGATAATCATATTGATACTGAGGATGATAATAGTGATAGTGATGATGATGATGATGATAATCATATTGATACTGAGGATGATGATGATGACGCTGATAAAGCCTCTCCTCTTCCTCTCATGAAGGTTTCTTCAGCAGTGATTCAGTTTCGTGTTTCTAAATTGAAGGTCTGACGAGGTTTAATTTGTTAATTGGACCGAGACACGATTCAGTTTGTCCCTCAGAACCTTTCAGCCACACTCGGCCCCTGGGATGAAGATCATTCTCTCGTCTGCCTCCTCGGATCGCTCCTCTTTAATTGCCTCTGTTGTTTGGAGGAAGACTCCCGTCGCTTGTTACTTGCAGGTGTAAATGAGATGAGGAGAGGAAGGTTAGGAGTCCCGCCGGACCCGGGTCCAGTTGGGCGGTCCCGGCTCCCCCCCCGCCGCGGCGCCAGACGTGAAACAGCTCCGCCTCCTGCCGGAGTTCTGCTGCTCCTTCAGTGCTGGCGGCCCCCCTGAAACCCCCTCCTCCAACAAACAGGAAATTGTGTTCATTTGTATGCAAATGTGTTTTTCCCCGAGGCGGGGGTTTGAATTAAAAGTTTTACCGTCCCATTAATTCCAAATTACACACAGACACCGACGCGACTCCTCCGCCCGGCACGCCGCCGCTCCCCTCGCCATCCAAACGCGTCTCTGTCACTTTAGACGGTTTAGTCGGCCGTCTGCGAAACAGAGTCGGCGTTTGGATTTAATCTGCTCGGCTGATTTGCAGATTGATCGTCGGCGCCGCGTCGCCGCCGCCTCTTAATTGGCTGGTGGAAATATGCAGAGATTTGAGCCTGATTGATATTAGAGGAGACCGCGAGAGACAGACGCCAGGAGGTGTCGGCGTGGAAGAGTGGCGGGTCGTGAGGAAGAGGGGGGACGGGAGGGAGCGCTGAAGGCCGCTGCGGCGCCTCATCAGCGGCGCTCATTAAAATAAACGTAGCGCCCATGAAAGACGCGTGACCCGTCGGTGACGTGTGACAGGTGTGCTGAGATGCTGACACACCAGGTAACGTGAAGAATGAAGCACCGAGACCTGTCACTCCAGTGATGTCGCTGATGAAGGTCTGACATCACACTCATCACTCTCCGACGCTCAGGTGTCCATCACTGACACTCAACAGTTTGTGTTAAAGACAGACAGATGACATGTTGACCTGTGGAGGGACCTTCTTCATCATGATGATGATGGTAATAATGATGATGGTAGTGATAACGATGATGAGGATGATGATAATGATAATGATGATGATGACGATCATGATGATGATGATGATGATAATGATATTGTTGATGCTGACGATAACGATGGTGATAATTATGAATAGGATGATGAGGATGATGAGGATGATGATGATGGTGACAATCATGATGATGATGATGATAATAACGATATTGATGATGTTGAAGCGGATGATAACGATGGTGATAATTATGATGATGATGATGATGATAATGATATTGATGATGATGATGATGGTAATTATGATGATTTACATGAAGTTCATAATTATGATGATAGTGATGATGATGATGGTGATGATAATGATGATGATGATGTTGATGATGATGATGATAATGATGATTATGGTGATGAGGCTGAAGATCGTGCTGAAGGTGATTATGATGATGTTGATGATGATGATGATGATAATGATGATGTTTATGGTAATTATGGTGACGATGAAAGTGATGATAATGATGGTGATGAGGCTGAAGATCATGCTGAAGTTGATAATGATAATGTTGATATGATGATGATGATGATGATGATGATGTTGGTGATGATGATGTCAATGAAGTTGATAATTATGATGATAGTGATGATGATGATGATGATGATGGTGATAGTAATAATTATGATGATGATGATGATGAAGATGACGATGATGATGGTGATGAGGGTGAAGATTATGCTGAAGGAGACAATGATAATAATAATGATTATGATAATAATAATCATTATGTTGATGATGATGATGATGATGATGTTGGTGATGATGATGATGATAATGATAATGATTATGATGATGTTGGGGATGAGGATGATAGTGATGATGATGATGGTGATAATAATAATGATTATGATGATGTTGGGGATGATGATAATGATGACGATGATGTTGATGATGATGATGGTGATGAGGATGACCATGATGATGATGATGATGATGTTGGTGGTGATGATGTTGGTGATGACCATGATGATGATGATGATGATGTTGGTGGTGATGATGATGATGATGATGATGTTGGCGATGATGATGATGATGATGATGGTATGTTGTTGCTGTAGTCTGGACCTGTATCATATTTCTACTTTGACTGAATTCAGTTATAATTCATTGATATTATTGACAGTCATTGGACTTAAATCTGACCCGGTTTCCACGGACTGATGTAACATTCTGATTCAGTCAGTGATGAAGGCTGAACGCTCCGCTGCGCCGTTTTGCCGATGAAAGGAGAAATTTACCGCTGCGTCTCTTCAAAGTCGTGAGCATCAGTGATGTTCTTCAGAGGTGATATCTCACCTGTGTGCGGCTGAGCACTGAGACGCCGAAGAAATGACAAAGAGACGGCGCCGCATCGTTTGGTCCGTTTGTCCAGAACCAGGAGGGGGAAAAAAAGTACCGCTCCAAAAAACATCCATCAGATTCTGATCTGGAGTCAGTTACTATTCCAGGTCATGTGATCATGTTTACGTGAGAGAACCTGTGATAACGCTGACGACACAGGTAGTTCAACTGCTTTAAGTGGTTACGCTTGTTAAACCTAACTAACTAACTAACTAACTAACTAACTAACTAACTAACTAACTGGTTACATTAGTTACATTAGTTAAACTGGTTAATCTGGTGGCACGTGTTAAACATGTGTAACTCCTTATGACGGTTCCACTGGTTCCACTGGTTCCACTGGTTACACTGGTTACACTGGTTACACTGGTTACACTGGTAACACATGTGGTTACACAAACTACAACGATGAAGACGTGTTTATTTTCCACGCCATTTAAAGATGAATAATAATAATAATAATACATTTAATTTATAATGCACTTTACATTTGGATCAAATCTGAAAGTGCTAAAAGATGAAGATGAAGGCTCAACGGTTACCGTAATCCTGACCTTTTTGCAAAACATAGAAAAAAAAAATGTTTGCAGAAAGGATGACGCAGATATAATGGATCAGAACCGAGCGAGCGACGGCCGACGGATATCCGTCAGAAGATCCGCCTCAGAACCATCTGCAACCGATGATCAATCAATCCCGCCGCTATCACGCCGTCCTTGAGGGAACCGTCACGGAGCACGACGTTGACCGCGGCGCCAGATTCCCAGGATGGAGGAGGTTGTCACCCGTCCTTCTAAATTCTCTCGTTAGTCTTAGAATGATGGGTCGGCGCCGAGACTTGGATCTAGCAGCGAGTCACGCCCCCCCAGACTCGGACCCACGACCCGGCTGTTATTAGCAGTGAATGAGTGGGATTGAATAAGCCTGACTAGCCTTTGAAGGCTCCTAGAAATCCAGCTGCCAGAACCGTTCTGCCTCGGAGACGAAGCGGGTCGGGCCGGAATGCGTGAGTGGACCCCGACTGGTGGTCACAGCCACTCAGGGACGCGCTGGGAGGAAGACGAGGAGAGAGACCACCTTCGCTTGGCAGCTCCACTGGAGTCTGATAAGCTTTAATGGTACCGCCACAATGGTTCTCTCACACACACACACACACACACACACACACACACACACACACACACACACACACACACACACACACACACACACACGCGTCTAGCGGACCTTTAAGGAATGATTTCTGGCGCCGGGATTCATCTGCAGACGCGGGGAGTCTCTATTTAGCAGTAATTGCATTTCTCTGACTCTTTCCGCCGGGCCGTCAAACATGTTCTGTGCCTGAGAGGAAGATGAAGGTGGCTGGAGGAGAAAGCAGCAGAACCTGTAGTCGGACCCGCTCCGGCACCGGCCGGTCCGACAGGCTGTTGGCCGACCGCTACATGAATCCGAGCGGTTTATACACACGTCCTGTCAGATAGACGCGCTGCTTCAGCTGCATTAGCATAAAGACCACCCAGATGCCCCCCCCGCCCTCCACCGGTGCTTCGATGTCCCCCTCACTACACATTCACTTAATTGATCATTTGGCACCAGAACCGCCTCCCAGAAAATGAAGACGTTCAAAGACGACGTCCGTCTGCTGGCGAATATGATGATAAATGGCCGGGACAGACGGGCGGGTCGTTGTGGGAGGGGCTTCCTGACAGGGGAAATTAATTACAAAATAAAACATGCCAGTAGTTCTGCCTGGGTTGGATGGTTCTGAAGAGCGAAGGTCCGGACTTCCTGCTGGTTGTGTTAGCGGACGTGTGTAGCTGCTTTGTGTAGTGTGACATTCTACACACTGGATCGTGTCAAACCGGCTCTCAGCAGAATAGCCGGGTGGTTCCGGGTCTTTAGTGGAACACGTAGCGGCGTCCAGGGACCGGCAGAGAGGAGCCTGATGGAACCGGTTTTACACCGGGGTCGTCAGAGGTCTCCTGACTTCCTCACCGATCAATATGGGCTTTAAATCCTAGCCAGCCGGCTGAATCCGGCCGACACTCCCCCGTCAGCTCCGGCCCGGAACCGGTACCGGTTTCTCATCAGTCGTGACTGAGTGGTGTGAATGAAGCCAAATGGACCGGTGGGCCGGAGAACGCTGACGCGTTTATTTCTCTCACATTAATAATGCAGCAGGGTTTGAGACGCGGGTGAATTAACGCCGCCGCTAAATCCAGGCTTAATCTTTCTTTACACCCGGTTTTTGTTTTTTTTCGTTTTCTTTTCATTATTATTATTATTATTTTATTTATTTTTATTTGTATTTATTATTTTTTGTTAATCTTTTTTTTCGATCCCTCGTGTTAACATGATAAAAAACTATTTCCTCGGTCATTTTGATATTTTATAACCATTTATGTGTGAGGAAGGACTGGATTGATGTTGTTGCATATCCCCACCACCAGGGGGAACTTTACCTCCAAAACATTAAAAGATACAATTAAGTCTGTAACGTGGATTTAATTGAGTTTTAATAGTTTCATCCCACATTTGACTCTTTTTACAGTCTTTGACTTTCTCTTCCTTTCTTTTATTCCTCGTCTCTAAATTCAGACGATCGTCTCTGCAGTAAGTCGACGTCACAAACTGACTCTGATTCTGTCGGTTCTGATCTCACCGCCGGAACCACATAATGGATCACTTAGAGATAATTAGAGTTACTCCAACACTTCATGCTCTAATCCATGTCAGCTCTTCTTCATCCCTCCAGCACCTCTCTCTCTCTCTCTCTCTCCCTCCCTCCCCCCCCTCTCTCTCTCTCTCTCCCTCCTCTTTCTCCCTCCCTCCCTTCTCCCTCTCTCTCTCCCCCCTCTCTCTCCCTCTCCCCTGTATTGACTGTTGATCGTCCGGCGGCGTTGGGTCAGTACTGATGTGATGGCGGGTATTAACCCTTTGATCTTCCTTTGATCTAACCTTAATAAACTCACATTTATTCTTCTGTCCTACATAAATGTTCACACCTGCATCTAAAAGCACCCAGAGAAGGTTACCCAGAACCCTTTGCAGCACGGTGCACCGCTCATGCTTTTTGTTCACCTTTAATTTAAATGTAATCAGAACGGCACCATTGATCTTGAGTCACCCTCAGCTCCACCTCCTCCCTCTCTTACTCCACCTCCTCCTCCACCCGTGTGGAGAACGTCAGTCATGTGCAGCGGAGCGACGCAGAGGAACAAGAACCCCTGTTGGGTCCAGAGTGTTTGGGTCAATGCGTGTCTGGGGCACAAACCGCGAGAACCAGGCAAAAAAAGTGGGGGATGATGAGATGGAGGGGAAGAGTGGAATCTTGGGTAATAGCCTTCGCGCTTTATCGCCGCCGCTTCATCCAGCATTTAGTTAAGCCAGATTTGTTTTGTTTTGCCTTTGTTGGCCCGTTTGCTCGGCGAAGTGAATTTGTTGCCTCATTTGTCAGATGCTGGACGGCGTGAGCGGCGGGCGAGCGGAGAAACGCTCGCTCTCTCTCAGCTGGAGTGGAGATGGGAATCAGGCGGGTGGAGATTGCCTGTGTACCACTTTAAATGTGGACTGCAAAACAATAAAAACTAAGGGCACCGGCTCTGAACCTCTGCGCCAAATTGATTCTTAAGTGGAAGAGGCTGGGCGGCGTGACCGATGGGGGGGTGGAGGGGTGGAGGGGGTGGAGGCGCGGGGGCATGTAAAGACAGAGCCGTAAAAAGATTTCAAGGGAGCCGAGCCAAAGCGTTAATGGTTTTACAGTGTAAGTATTTCTGACGACGTTTGGATGATGTCATCACGCACGAATACACACGGGTTTCATTTTTACAGATTTACTGATCCTCGTCTCGGTTACGTTTCGGACAGAACCGAACGAACGCTGAGCTCGTTAGTTTTTTTGGCATATTAAAGCATAGTCACATGCTTTAATATGCCAAAAAACCTAATTCCTTTTGACCTGCGGTGTCCCCCAGGGCTCCGTCCTTGGCCCCTTACTCGTTAGCATAAACATGCTACCTCCAGGCTATATTATAAACAGGTTCAGTCCAGTGGCGCACGTTTTTCAGAATCAGAATTAGCTTTATTGACCGATAATGTTTTCAAAAACAACAAATTTGATTCCGTTTTTCACAAGGACATTAGGTGCTTACACAAGAAACAACACAACAACAACAACAACAACATAACTTTATAACCACATAGAACTCAGTGCGAGGAAGAAGTGGATCCATATTGGGAAAGTTTGATTGAATATTTCCAACACTAGGGAGTTTCTGGCGTCTGGTGTTTTTATCTTCAAATGTTTTCGGGCCATAACTTCACAACTGTTGGTCCCATTTAATCTAAATTCGGTTCATATGAATCGACTCAAGGGGCTTTTTAAAAAATGATATACATATATATATATATATATATATATATGACATTTTAATCTGATATTTCTAGTAATATTGTTTTGTAGAAATACCTTCGCTTTTAATTCGAGGAGTTCAATCAGGGGGATTAATTGTACAAAGCAGGAGATCGGGTGCTTTTCAGGGACGACGGCAGCGGCAGACGGCAGCGGCGCTCCCGCTCACTCATTCTTTATTTAAAAAGGGGCCGACCTCCAGCATGAGGACGCTGAAAGCATCTCATCCGCTCCGCCGCCGCCGCTTCAAAGGTCCCGCTGTCAGATCCAATCACGCGCCGTCGCCGCCGTGACGGCTGCAACGACATTTTGAATGTCACTAATATGTTTGGATGTCTTTTATTGGCGCTAACTTCATCAATTATGTCACATGGAGACAAATGAGCGCTAAAGCGGTTGGGTTTTAACTAGTGATGGACGAGCGAGTCTCGGTTATAGGTCGGGATTAATGGTGATTAACGACGAGGGCGGAACATTAATATTCTAGTTTTTCTCACAGAAGCAAGAATAGTGGTGGAATATATGTGGATGGCGGCATTTTTACTGTATAGATATATATGTATATGTATCGTAACATCCCAGTTTGGTTTTGAGGATTTCATCATTAGACGTGGAAGTTTCTCAGAAGATCTTTCAGCTCAAAGTTTGTTTTTTTTACTGTCACATTCAGCAGAGGTTAGCGTAGCTCAGTCGTCCTTCCGCCTGTGTCAGCGTTTCTTTTAGTGGGCGGCACTTTAACATTTTCTAGAGCTTCAACGTGTGGAAACATCCCGAAGTCGAGCGACTTCGCAGGTTTCAAGCTTCATTAGGGGATTATTTTACGTAGAAAATTAAGTTAATTCATTAGAAATGGATGTAAACTATATATATATATATATTTTTTTTTTTTTTTATATGTAAAATCTTTACAAAGATTTTTGTAAAAAATCTTTGTAAAGATTTTACAGATTTTTTTACAGAGTTTATAAGATTTTACAGATTTTTGTAAAAAATCTTTGTAAATGTTTTACAGATTTTTTTAGAGTTTATAAGATTTTACAGATTTTTGTAAAAAATCTTTGTAAAGATTTTGGAGATTTTTTACAGAGTTTATAAGATTTTCTTCAAAGAATGAACCGAACTCTTCAGTTAAGAGCACAAAAATAACATTTAAGAGATCCAAAGGTTCCACTCCAGCCTGTGACTGATGTCTGTGCCAAGTATGAAAAATGATATTAATTAGTTTGAGCCTCAAGTTGAATATTTTTCCAACCAAAAAGAAAAAAAAAGAAAAAAAATATGGTAGCTGACGACGACCATAGTGGCAAATAAGTATATCGTTGGTCAACGATATAATTATCTCGTCGGCAAAGAATGATTATTTACTCGGGTGCTGAAAACAAGCACTTATATTTCTTATATTGCCGTTGCCATGGCAACAGCTGAAGCCCGACCCGGGAGGTTAAATGAAGGGGCTGAAAACATCAAATCTAACTAATAATAATAATAATAACTTTAACATGCACAGTATCCAAAGCAAAAACAATCTAGTTGTTTTATAGTTAGCTTCATAAAACGTTTATTCTCCCGTCTTCTAAAGAAAGCTTTAAATTAATCTAGACCTACAGCCTGATTTGTTGATTTCTTGTTTTTAATCATTATTACAATAACTATTATGGGAAAATGGCACGTTAACTTCTGGTGTCGCCACGGCAACGCATAAATAACCAGCAGCTATAAAAGCCGTTTCTTCCAGTGTTGAACATCGATTCAAATAGAATCCGATGTGTTTATCAATAATTTAACCTCCTTAATCAGGATTAAGTATCTGGGTTTTTTTGTGCGTTCACAGTGTTGATAAAGGTTTTATTCTGAGTCACGCGACACTTTGCTAAGATTAATCTATCGGACGAGTTTGATGAAAAGAGATCGGACGTAGAGCGGGAGATACGTCACCTCAAATGACATCACCGGGGATCGTCGCTAACAGCAGCTAGCCCGTTTCTATTCACGCACAGTTAAACCCGTTATTATTCTTGGTTTAAAAGCTTCTCGTTTATTCGGGTCCTACCCGTCTGAAAATAATCCTGTTTGGGTCCAGGTGGGTTCCTATTTTTTTTTCTCCAAACCGTTCAGCTGTAGTCTGGGGACGCAAGAAAAACGAAAGGAGCTGTGAGAAGAGAAACTAGAGCGGGGTCAGGGATCCTTCTAGGATATTTATGAGACATAAAGAGTGACATCAAATACGAGGAAAATGAACGAGGCGGCGTGAGTGATGAATGTTTGAAAGCGATTACCGCTGAGGGTCTGAGGACGGATGTTGGGTCGCGCTATTAGAGTAAACAAGGAGCCACCGCTGAGAAATCAAACAGACGCAGTGGCGAAGGAGCGGCAAATGAGAATGAACGAGGACGCGAAGGCTTCGTGAGACGAGGTGGCGAGGATAGATTAGCCGGAGGAAGGTTGAGAGTCGACGTGGAAAGGGATGGAGGAAGGGATGGAGGCGGAGTGAGAGAACGGAGCAGGGAAAGGCTTGTTGTTTTAAGATCAGTACGGATGAGTGCGTCGTCTCCCTGGGGAGGGAGGCCATCGGCTCGCCATGTCTGTCACTCCACTCCTTCACGCCTCGCTTCTCAGGAGAGGCCGGCGAGTAGCTGCTGTGGGTTTGAGGAGGTTTAACGGGCCGATGAGGAGAAGTGTAATCACGGAACGACTCACTTTCATCAGGGTTGTTTTTCTTTCCTTTTAAACAGACGCCATTCTCTCTCTCTCTCTCCTCCCCTGCCTCGTTCATCCCTTTCAAATCCAGAACCGCTATCCCGTCTCCTTGAGTTGATTAATGTTCTCCTTCATATCCGGTTTCTTGACCCGTGATGAGGTTCTGGCTCAGCCTGGTTTTGATGAAGGCCTTTTTGTTATTACAGTTTATATAAAGTTATTCCATTGGATGGAGAATAAATATAACCGCCAGAATAATAATAAAGGTGTTTTAGTACCGCACTTTTTCGCATGGATAACTTTAAGGAGAAGAATCAGGCAAATAAGAAAATACAAAGTAGATGTGGAAACTATAAAGTCGTAAATAACGCCAGAGAAATAAGAATTCAATGAGATCGTTAAAAGCTGGGGGCTGAAGCTGGAACAGACTGTCTGGAAAGACGTCGTAAGGTGGAATAAAGGCTCATTTGAACGGGTGAGTCTTCATCGTTCTTCTAAAAATGTTTAATTTAAAACAATGTAACACAGAGAGCAGAAGAGAAGTTTCACATTTCAGAAACTAAAACAAATAAAACTTTCACTGGTCCAGTAAACATTTTTCTGGAAGATTCTTTTTTGTTCCAGTTAAACTAGTTTTTTTATTTTTGTAATAACAATATTGATTAGAAAAGTCAGTATTATTTAACTCCAACTAAGAAGAGCTGGAAAGAGTTCAAAAAAGAAAATAAAAAAAGGTGAAGGTCAAATTATTGACTTTTAAAAAATACAATTATGTATAAAATTACATTTTTAACAGTAATAAATCACAGTTGCACACAGTCACCATCTTCCACTATAGATCGCTTAAATTCACCGACATCATTTGTTTTTCCTCGTTCTCACGGCGAAGCAGGGAACTCTGGGATACACTACTGCTTTTAAATAAAAAAGAAATCACAGAAACACATTAAACAATTATATATATGAATAAAAAATGAGGCTTTATAAGCTGCTTTCAAATATCTGCAGCAGCACAAACCCTCATTTTTATTTTATAACAGACTGCCAGACACATGATATTTAATTTAACAGCCCTATCAGTGGAATATATTCACCAGCTGAATTATCTGTCCGACCCAAGAAGTAAGTAATATCCTGCTGCTTGAAGATTTACAGTAAATTACAACTGATTTTCTGTGTGATAACATTCATTTGGCTTAAATTACAGCGTGTCAAATGTTTCATTTTGGCTGCTGATAATTGTATCTGTGTCAGAAGTTGACTGGCAGCCCTTCAGAGAAAGTTATCGTTGTGTTTGCAGGTTGGTAGCGTCGTCACCCCGAGTGTGTTTGTAGCCCATGAAGTCCATGAAGGTTATCAGGCCATCGCACCAACTAGACTAGAGGTGGAGGGGGGGTGGGTGAGGCGGGTGGTGCTCCCTACAGGTTCGGAGGCATAAGTATGCAGCAGCAGTAACGTACTTATTTTCCTGTGTGTGTGTGTGTGTGTGTGTGTGTGTGTGTTCTTGCAAATAATGCAAAGTGAGGACCGGCACAAGTTTTTAACCAACAATGTGAGGTCTTTTTTGGGAAGTGAGGACATTATGATGTGCATTTGTATATGTGTGTGTGTGTGTGTCAGTGTGTGTGTGTTTGTGTGTGTGTGTGTGTGCGTGTGTTTGTGTGTGTGTGTGCGTGCGTGTCCAGAATCTCCCAGCAGGAGAAGCCAGAGTTTGTTCCTCTAATGTCATCCTGTGGCCGTCCTCCAGCTAAAAGCCAGCGGCTCTCTCTCCTCCACACTCCTCCCCCAATGTCACCTTTCCTCTCTGCACATTTTTACTTTCTCCTCCTCTAACACCTCCTCCTCCTCCTCCTCCTCTGCTCTCTCCCCCCTCGCTCTCTCTCTGTGTGTTTGTCATTTTTCATCATCTGTCCATGTTTGCTAATCTCCGTCCTTTCTCTGCTCTCCGTCTCAATTCATCATGTCTACTTGGGTTTTGTGCTGAAGGTTACCAAACCGCTGATAGAGAGAAGAAGAAGAGAAGATGATCATAAAAACTGACAGGGAGGAGGAACGGGGTTATCCTTTTTTTTTTTTTTATCTCTCTCCCCTTATTTTCCCGTCTATCTCTCTTTCTTGCTTTTATTCTCAATCTTAACAATCGTCTCTCCTCTATTCCTCTTTTTTCATTCTATCCACTCTGAAACTTTCAACCCCTCCCTCTTTTTTCATGTCCTTCCCACTCTAACGCCACTCAACTGTTCCTCCTTCTCGTCTTCCCGCTGATTCCTGCCTACAGACGGTCCTCGGTTTCAGACACACTTCACGGAAACAGCATGTGAAGAGAGCAGCGTTGTCTGCTAATGCGATGTGAAGCCTGCTAGCGAGGCCCACCGATGATGTCGACACTTAACCTTGCCTTTGCATCGCCAATCTACATAGCATGTACGCTTTGATGCGTGCTGGTTTAATAGGGTCAGATCACCTGTGTCTCTCAAGCTTCAGCACAAATAAATGCAAAGCCACCCACCCACACACACACACACACACACACACACACACACACGCACACACATAAGGTCATATCGCTACACTGACTGTTCGCGTTAGGCCGAGGAATCATGGCGAATCTCCCTGCCTGTCTCCATCTGAAATTCTAATCACCGCTCAGGGACATTACTATTCAGCCGGTGCTGCCTGCACCGCCGCAAAGCTTTGCACTAAAGTTCTGGTTAAACCGTGAAGGCCGACGACCATTTCATAACACACAAACCCGTGGTGCATATTGATAAACACAATCTGTTTCTTACGTTCTGCCCCCAATCTGCCGTCGTCGCCCCTACCTTCCCTTCTCCCCGCTGGTCTGGCTTCACCTTGGCCTCCAGCGGTCCCCTGCTCCATCTTCAAAACAGTGTGCTGTTTTTTTTCACCTGCACCTTGCAGCCAGCGAATCCCTTCCCTTTGTCACGACTTATTTATGCATTACACATCTTTTCTTAATAATCTCCCTCCGAATCTTTCAATTTTCCCTCCTTTGCCGCCCTCCGTCTCCGCGAGCCTTTCTTCTGCCCGGCTTAAAGCGTTTCACCTCGCCACTATCTCAATGCCTGGGCGCTCTCTCGCTCTCCCCCACGTTCGACTCAGTTCTTATCTTCCCTTCTATATTCCCTTCATCTCTTCTTTTCCTATCCTTCCTCGCTATCTTCCCGCCCAGCTACCTCCTTCCTCCTTCCTCCTGCCTCTGTGCCCTTCTGTTCCCTCCCCGTCTGTCCTGCATCCACCGGCTGAAATTAAACCCCGTTGGCGTGAACTCGGATGCCGGCGTCTCCCACTGAGGCACATTCACACCGACCCCATAGACACACCTTGAAAAACAAGATTAAGTACATCAAAATCTGTTTGTGTCTGTTTTCGTGTCTCTTCCTCGTCTTCCTCGCGTTCCCTCTCAGACAGACGTCGCAGTTCTGACGGTGAAGCGAGTGCGCAGTGATTAACATTGATTAAAATGGCTAACGAGTCTCCTTTTCATTCTGGTGATGTGTGTGTGTGTGTGTGTGTGTGTGTGTGTGTGTGTGTGTGTGCGTGTTCAGAAGGTCCTTAAAGCTGTGGCTCATCTGAGTTATTGAGGATAAAAATACTCACCTGTGTGTTTATAGCAGTGGAGGTGTCTGGTTAATAGAATTGTTCTTGTCAGATGTGACTGATGCATGAGCCCCCTCATTTATTCAGCCGCCTGTTGAGCAGAGACCACCACCCTTTTCTTTTTCTACCACATGGACCATTTGACCCGGTTATCCACACACAAAGAACCTGGACTGTTTAACTGCGATCAATCAAATGACCAATCAAATCTGTTTTTACCTCAAAAACAAGTTTACTCTAGTCCTATGCTGTCATCTCTGACAGCAAGGGTAAAGACCCCAATCCCCTGCGTTGTATAAGCAGTCCTTCTGATTGAACTCCTCAAATGAAATGTGAATTAATGTAAAAAAAAAACAGTGTTTTTTATTTTTTTAGAGAAATTATAGCCCGAAAACGTTTTGAGAGAAAGCTCCCCCTACTGGTATGAGTATAGGACCTGCTTTTGCCCAAATCAATCCAGTTCTTCATCACACTATGGTCTAGGTGGGTGAAAAATTTGAAGATTATCCGGGCCAATATGAAGGATCTGCGGCAGACGCAAAGATGATATTCACGACTTTTCAGGGATATCAAAATGTCATTATATGTCATTTTTGAAAATGTGTTTATTCTTCTTCATACATGTGTGTCTGCATGATCTCCCATGTATGAAACTAATGAATCACTAATGATGGTTTTGTTTTCTGCATCATTAGTGGATTCAATGGAAGCCCGCAGGATAAAGGCATGTTGGCTATAGCTGACAATAGGGTCAAAATAAGTAAACGGTTATCAAATAAAACACCAGAATCAGTATTTTTAGAATATCTTAGCTCTCATCTTTTCTATCCTCTTCATCCGTCTCAAACTCATCGGCATCCAGCCACAGAATTAGGCTATTTTCAGCTTAAAGGCTTCAATAAACAACTACATGCTAATGTAGCAGCGCCAGATGGACGTCAAAGTCAGGGAGAAGCTCGTGAACATAAAGGAGAACTAAAAGTCTGGAGAACAACATTAGATGTTTCCCCCAGGGGATGGAAATAACTGAAAGACAGGGAATATTGATTGGAACACGGTGGTAGTCAATAAGCAAGTGTTAACACAACAGTAATAATAACGCGGTTGGGATTTAAGCTTTTTTATCCAGCATCCAGATTGACCAGAAATTTAAAAATCCATTCAAAGTTCTTCTAGGGTTTGTTCCCTTTAGGGGTCATCACAGCAGATAATCAGCTTCCATCTTCCTCTGTCACACCAGCATCACAACATCCAGAAAATCTCCTCCTGAGGGGGTTCAACATCTGATCAGGATCCTCCAGGGCGACCCCCTTTGGAGGTTTTCCAGGCAGGTCCAACTAAGAGGAGACTCGCAGGTAGACCCAGAACTCTCTGGCCTGGCAACGCCTCGGGATCCGACAGGTTGAGCTGGAGAGTGTGGCTGGAGAGAGGAACCTCTGGACTTCCCTTCTAAGCGAGAGCGAACCTCGGATAAGAGGAAGAAAATGGATGGATGGATGGATGGATGGATGGATGGATGGATGGAGTCTCCTCCTTCTTCTTGAATTACGTGTTCACCACAGCTAATTCAGTCCTTTCCCCAAATCTACCAACATCTGTGCTTCCTCCTTCCTCATCCTCATACCTGCCCATCACCTTCCCATCCCCTCGGTTCCCCTCACAAACATGTGCATTGAAGTCTGCTCCAACCACCACCTACTCCACCCTGGGAATACGCAAATCACATCACTTCATCCAACTCACTCCAGAAATCGTCTTTTCTCTCGTGACTGACGACCAACTGTCACACCTCCAGTTTCTATCTTCATACTCATCACTCCGACTGACATTTCCTCCACCTCCACGACACTTTTCACATTCTCCTCCCTCAGGGTCACCCCTACCCCTGTTCTCCTCCCACCTACTCCATGATAGAAACATCTCGTGCCCTGCCCCCCGATGCTTCTAGCATTGCTGCTTTTCCACCTGGTTTCTTGGACATATAATATATCTATCCTCCTTTTCTACATCATATCTTCTACTTCTTTACTTTTACCGGTCATTGGGCCAACGATTAAAGTTCTTCCTCACCCTCACACGGCTGCCTGTCCTCATAGTTTCTGCCGGCATCCTGTTGGTGAACGATTCCAGTGGCGGTAGTTTTTAACCTGGGTTTTTTTTTTCGCATATTGATTCGGTATGGGTTTTTCATTGGATGCCCTTCCTGACCCAACCCTCTCATTTAATCCGGGCTTTGGACCAGTGCTCGAAGAAAACTAGCTTGTGATCCCCCTGAATATTTATCCATCAATCATGTTTCATTGTGTGACAGCAGTTTCATCCAAATATAGAATAACCAAACGGAAGACGGAGGTTTGGTCAGGCGTCATGTATGTTTATCATTTTAAATCAGAACCACCTCAAATCATTCAAAAAAAAAAGGATATAAGGTTCAGTATCACAACAGAACTGTTCTGTGGCTTGATAAATAATATTATCGATGTTTAGTCCAACCCTGGGCCTGACTGCATAGAAGCAGACGCTGCAGTGTAGGTTTAAACTGTAGAAAATGGCGCATGTTCTGTCGGACCCAGGGGTGATTGAACGTGCTGTTAGGTCTTGTATAGTACCTGAGTGTGAACAGAACCCTCCAGGCTGAGCCCGTGTAGGCTGAGCGGGCCTACACTGAGCTCCTGAGGTGCCCAGATTCACTTTTGACATGGCTGCCTGAGCCGTAAGAACAACTCCATGAATTATGAAAGCCCATCGCTGAGCTGAGGTGGAGGGAGGGATAACTGCACCTCCTGGATGGAGACGAAGACAGCGGGTGGAGCAAAGTGGAAACATTGAAGTGGAGAGAGAGAGAGACGCAGTGCTACAAAAAGAAAGAAATCAAGCATGCATGTATCGTGGAGTGAAGGGTTTGTTTGTTTTGAGATGAGATGAAAACGTTAGCATGTTGATGCTGCTACATTCCTTAAGCTAACCAGCTGCACAGATATGAGACACTGGAGGTTTGGATCGTCGCTGGGCCCAGATAGACAACGTTCTCTCAGACAGAACGGCTTTGTTCCAAACCTCTTCACACACTTTTCCTCTGCGGAGGTGTGACAGCACGCCGGGTGGGGGTCTGCCGCCCACCCTTTTCATACCTCAGCAGAAAACAGAACAGATTCAGAGACGGGAGTTTTGTTTTTTTTTTGCACCAATTATCCATTGTTTGATCACAGAGGCTGACTGACTGCCAGGTACGTTCTCTGGTAGATTCTGAGTTTTAATCTGTGGAGTACTTTGGTGCCGCTGCTGAACCGGTGTCACAGCAATGGACTTCATGAAAAGGCAAATCCATTAGGGGAACCACATGAGGCGGGATTCAGGTTCTGGCGTCTTTTGAATTTGACTTGATTCCTCGGGGTCATTTAGTGGACCGAGAACCGGACCCTGTGTGAGTCCCTTGAGACATGTGAAGGTTGTTCCGGAATAGAGGGAGGGGTTCTGTGTTCAGGAGGAAGAATTGCGTCCACTGAGAGTCGGCGGATTTCCTTGATTATCATCGCTCGCTGTAAAAGTCTCCTCTCTAATCCATCGCCATTCCTGTAGATCTGTGAGAACTCACATGATCCCGCCTTCTTCTCCAGACTCTCAGCTGTTCGTTGGCATCTTCTCTCCATCTGTTCAACATGTTTGGAACAAAAAAAGAAGAGCAGAACACGTTTTAGAGCGTTTTAGCCCCACGCCTCCGGACCTCCCATCATGTCCAATCAGCAGCCTCGGTGTTAGAAATCCTCCAAAGTCCAAAGAACTATTTTAACGTTCTGTTTCTCTACTGTAAAAATTGCACATTGCCACATTTAAGAGATAGTGGGGGAAAAAAAACAGTAAAAGATTTTATTTTTTACAGTGAGAATAAATTGAAAAATAAATTTAACAGTAAAAATACACACATATATTTAAAAATGTACTTTATTCAATGTTTTTTTGCGCTGATTTAGCGTAATGTTTTTACGATTAAACACTAAAGCCGATGTTTTACTGTTAATTATACAGATTTATTTTCTTTTACAGTGCAGACGTTCTTTAACATTCCTGCCCTTGAACGTCTCATATTGCGATCTTTCAGAACGCTCCTCCTCCTTATCTCCTCCGTTACAGTTTTCTAGCCTCGGGAGACTGAGCCTGATGACGAGGCAGGAGCAGGAGGAGAAAGGAAAGATGAAGGTGAAGCCAGAAAACAGAGAGAATGGAGAAGGAGGAGGGAGGAGCTTCGCAGGTGAGAGCAGAGATAGGAAGGAGCGGATGGCGGCCGGAGAGAACGTCAATAATTCAGGGGAGAAAAGTCGGGGGTGTCCTGGGACCTGCTTCGAAGATGGCCGCCTGGCATGACCTGCTAATGGGCTACCTGAGCAAACGCCGCTCGTCCTCTCAAACCCAGAAGCCCCGCCCCCACCGGTGTAAATAATTACTCCATGGCCGCTCTGCTGGGCGAGCGAGAGGCTCGTTTGTACAGAGAGAGAGAGGGAGAGTATATTTTTAAAGGGCGATGGGTTATTTTAAGAGAATGGGTGAATTATTTATGGACGCCGCTCAGATGTTTCTTCTTCCTGTTTCGTATGTTTGGGGGTCTCACACGCAGGAAATGACATGATGTACTTTTTTTTTTTTCCGTAAATACTGCAAGCGAGTTAAATTCTATTTAAACCCGAGTCACGGGGGAATGTGTGGGCTTTGACGTTTTCGTTTCATGCCGTGCGCCGGTACGCGTCTATGTGGGTTCGGTCGTCTTCGGGGAATGCTGCGTACCTGACCCAAAACTGCTCGCCTTCGTCTTCCTCCGCCGCTCTTCCTCTCCCTCTCTCTGGTCTTTGTACTCTTTCCTGTCTTTGATGGTCGCTGAGCGAGGGATACGTGTGCCAGCCCCACCAGGACTAGGGTCTTAAAGATGGAGGTTTTTGGTAGTGAACACCTCAGGGTGGTGGACTTCCTTTGAGAGCCCGTCACACACTGAGCTTCAGAATCCCGATACAGAACTTTATAGAAACGGTCTCATGGCTCAGTTTTTAGTTTTTATTTAAGCAGACTAGTTCCCGTTGGGATCAGGGAAGACCTGAACCAGAGTAGCGCCGACGTGGTTTTGATAAGTAAAGACAATTAATATGTAAAAGGAATCTGGACTTTAGAACCCAGGCCCGGCCCATAGTTAGTATCCAGCCTGTGTGGACCCTCTGACGAGAGGTTCATATACGACACACCTCCATAGCCAATAACGGCATTAAAGGTGGATTTTTGTTTGACACAGGAAGTGAAAACTTCAACATTTTTTTTATCACATATTGAAAATGTGTTTTTTTAATTTTTGTTGGTAAAAAAACACAAATGTGTTTGTCTGCATTTATAAAGTTGAGTTTGTCAAAGCTCTTCTTCTACTCCAACAAAAGTGTGATGAAGAGTCTGAAGAAGCCTGAGGAGTTGACGACGGTGTCATTAGTAATAATGAAATAGTTTTTGTATAAAGTAAATAAAAGTGGGCCGAGAACCGAACCCTGTGGGACTCCCCAAAAACCTTCCAATGCATCTAAAGCCTCACCTTCTACCTGAACAGCTTTGGTTCTGAGTTTCAAATGATCCAATATTTCTCTCCTGTCAGTAAACATCACACCATCACTGGAAGACAAAGATCTAAAGCTCTTCCAGAACTTTTACGGGCCCCTTAAGGCTTTCTGCTGACGTGGACAAATAAAGTTCTGCTGTTGTTTGTCGAAGGAGAAAGGTACTATTATTTCTCGGTTCTCTAAAATTAGCCCAGTGGGCCTCTGGTTCTGATTTACGTGCCCTTGTCCGAGCGGCGCCACGCTCAATAAGTTTATCTGCCAGTTTAGCTGTAAACCAAAAAATACTCCCTTCAGAACTTTCAACGTCTCAGACTCTACCTGAAAACATTCTGGGTTCTGCCTCTCAGGTAATCCCTAAGCCCCGCCCCCTGCTTCATCAGGGAAAAAAACCCACAAAAAGTCCTTAAATTGTAGTTCTGCAGGAAGGAGGGTGTTTATTTGTTCTATAAATGAAGATTCTTACAGACCAGCTCAGCTTTAACACAAAAAAACAAAAATCATTATTCCAGCTTTAATGATATTAATCATCTAACTTTTCCGCCGCGGTCTCCTTTAAGCTTGTATTAAAACAGATTGATGACGAAGTGCGTGAGGAAGAACAGTCTGTGTTGTTGATTAAGGTTGCTGGAGGGGCAGCATCTGCCATCACAACATTATTATTATTATTATTATTTTATTATTTTTTTCTCCTCACTCGCTCTTCAAATATTCATTCTTTCATTTTTATTGTTTAACTTGGATCGTTTTTCCTTAAATTTACTCTAAAGTTGTTTGTTGTAGTTAAAAATGTGTTTATGAGATCAATAAAAACAATATACAATTATACAATCAAACAATTATAAAACAATAACACGACAATTACATTCATCGTTTATTTTGTCGTAAATTTCTTTTTCTTTTTTTAATCATCATTACTTTGTCATTGCGATTTTTTTTTTCTCCTAAAAGGTTTTTTTTTTCTTCTTTTAAAATTCATTCAGGGAACAATTTGAAGAAAAAAAAGATCCTTCCTCAAGTTTATCTAAAGATGCGAGAACGTCGTGTGAGATTCAGAGATCAGGATCTCCAGCAGGAGGAGAAGGTCGTCACGTCTGATGACATCATCATGATGACATCATCATGATGATATCATCATGATGATTCAGAGTCTGGAGAGTCACTTTAAACTGAAATAGAGTCAGGGTCTGATGACATCATCATGATGACATCATCATGATGACATCATCATGATGACATCATCATGATGACGTCATCATGGTGATTCAGAGTCTGGAGAGTCAGTAGAAAGGAAGGTTCTGATGTTGGAGGGGGTCACCACACCAGTTCATGGTCCAGAGCAGATCAGCTGTTTCCATCATAGTCATAGGGGAATGACACAAACCAACTGCATGTCCTCTCTCACCACATTCTCCAGCATCCTTCTACCAGGAGAATCCACTATCCCTCTTCTTCACCATCCCTCCTCTTCACGGGTCCGTCCCTCTCAATCTGTCCTTCCTCCTCACTCCCAGAGAACATCTGAACATCTTCATCTCTGCCTCCTGTCTTCTGGTCAGAACCACCGTCTCTGAACCATCCAGCAGAACTGCTCTCACCTCCATCTTGGAAACCTTTCCCTTCACTCCTGCTGCTCCTCTTCTGTCACAGATAACTCCTCACACTCTTCTCCAACCACTCCACCCTGCTGAACTCCCTTCTTCACCTCTTCTCCTCACTCCTCCACCTCTACTCCTCCATCCTCACCTCCTCCTGCCTCCCTTTCATTCACACACATGTATTCTCTATCGCTGTCACTGACCTTCACTCCTCCACCTCTCCAGCTTCTCCTCCACCTGCTCCCCGCTCTCGCTACAGATCACAACGTCCTCCACCTGAGCCTCCTGGCTGACCTCCTCTGATCCTCATACATATCCTGGACCACTCTAACATACTTCTCGGTCACTCCAGACCTCCTCATGCAATCCCACAATCCCCTCCTTCGCCACTCTGTCCTACTCTTCCTCTCAATCCACAAAGACAGACTGCAGCTCCTTCTGACCTTCTCTCTTCCTATCCATCAGCGCTCTCGGAGCAAACATCTCATCTGTAGCGCTCTTTCTCCGTTTTTCTCCATCTCCACTTTGACAGGACAAGAAAGTGGAGAGTGGAAATATTTCCAAGGACCACAAGTGGAACAAAAAAGATGTTTCGCCGGTGTCGTCCATGTTTCCCTTTGATGTTTTTAAACTTCCTCTGTGGACGTCTAGGAAATAAGGAGCATCTTAAGCCACATAGATTAATTAATGCAAATTATGCTTGTTCATATTTCCTCTGAACAAGCTGGCAGCAAAACCCATAAAGCCCCGCGAGTGATTGAATCAGAGGCTGGAGCGCCGGAAAACATCATCATTATGTCACTGATGATGTTTCCTCTTCCTCCCTGCCACCTTTTAGGAGGCCCCACCCACTTTCCTGTGGACACATCCATGCAGAGGCTGGGGGGAGGGAGATAATTGAAGTGTGAGGAGGAGTTAATGCCCTTTGACTAAAAGATCCATTTCTCAGCCCCTGTGTGGGCCAGAACCGGCACCGCTCGCTGCTGAAGCCGTTCTGCTGCGCCGTCACGCCCCTCTGAGAGGGAAGAAGCAACCAGATTTGACTCCGCCCCCGATCCATACAGCATCGCTTTAAAGCGGAAATCCATAACTTTTTCTGCAGAATCTGAGTAATTAATGTTGGACTTTTAGAAGCGGCTTCAGCTCGGTGCCGCCGGCAGGAAGGTGTCGGCTGATTAATGAAGTGATCGATTCCTCTGAACGCGTCGTCCCTCAGTGTCTCTGCAGCGCTCCGGACATGTGATGACAGCTGATTGTGGTTGTGAAGCTCGCAGGTGGGGAATCTGATTGGATCAAATTGATCACATGTCCGCGAGCCAAGCCTGTAATTCATCTGGAACAATTAAATGTCGCCTGTGGTGCCGGACCCGACTGTAAATGTGGAAAAACTCTAACCCAAAGCTTCCTCGAATTGATTAAAGGCCAGGAAATATGTGGCTTTTTTCAAGCGCGGCAAGAAAAAAAAGAGCCAGAAGGCCGGGGAGAGAGCCGCTGGGAGTTATGGGTAAATATGAAAAGGTAATATTCTCCCATTCCTGAGGCCAGAGTGGACAGAGGTTTACGAAGGCGACGCCCGGATGACTCCCGGAGGTCTAATCGCGGCGGGAGAGAGTTGCAGTGTTCGCCTCTTCCCACAGCCTGGCTCAGCACTTGTTCCACCCTCAACCTCCATTTTGGATCGAAACCTTGTAAAGCGGGCCGTTAATTGCGGCGCTAGCTCAATCAGTGACGACTCACGGGAGATGGCGTGCGTGAGGTATGGAGAAAAACGCCGGCGCCGAGCTCCTCGCTGCCCTGCACCGGATGAAGAGTCTCCTCGCTGTTGATGTTGGGTTCTCCGGAGGTCATCGCCGATGACGTGGTGCTTCTAGAAGAACCGGATATTTGATTCCCAGCATGTATAAGATTTAACGTAATTACATTAAAGGAAAGTTTAACGACCTAATTAGTCATGGCAGACATCTTTGGGGGACAAAAAAAACGCCAGAGAGACTTTCGGCACCATTAATTATACATTAATTACTTAATGGTGGTGAGGAGAAGTAAGAACTTTTCTTAAAAAAAATATGAATATTCATCTTTTTAACCCTTTAAAATCTTCGCCAAGAAAAAAAATAATAAATTGATGAATTCATTATTTCTCTGCATATTCTCATTTATTTAATATCTAAGACACTCTAAATTTACCGTGAGAAGACAAATCGTTCTGTCAAGCATGTTTATAAACAGCTGATAAAAATAAAATAAGGCTTATTAAAGGATTTAATGGTAAAATTAAGAAAAATGATCCGACTCCCAACACGTCAATTTGAAGTCCGAAATCTTAATTTGCGGCTTAATACATCTGTCAGTGGTTTTAATGTTATGGCTGATTGTGAATCTACAATGACAATAAAGCAAGTTAAAAAAAACTGCATCAGGTCAGAAAATACGGCCAAATAAAGCTTTTTTTTTTTTTTTTTTTAAAGACTGAGAAGATCTGCCTTAAACCGGTTTATTTGGATTTAATGCTCCGTAAAAGTCTTCAACCGGTCCGTTTTACACGCTCTTGTAATCCTGTTACTTTTATTCCTTCTGTAGTTTTTAGCCTTAAGAAGAGTCGAACCCCACAAGGGAGTTTTTTTTTTTTCCCTCAGAGTGAGACGTCGTTTCTTTTTTTTCTTTTTTAAAAACGCGGGGTTGGACTACATTTATCAAACACAGCGACTCGTCTCCTCCAGCTGTTTTTAATGGATTTCTGAAAACAGTTGGAGCTTCTGGCAGTAATTTGAGGCAAAACCTGCAGCAGAACAAACAGATTTATTATTTTTTTTACTTCCATTCATGTCAGCAGAAAAGAAAAAAAAAACTAACAACAATTACCGTTTCTGGGGTGTTTTATTTTCCTTAAAAGCCGATGTTCGTGTTTCTGTCTCTTCTGTGATCCAGTGTGTAAAAACGATTCTGCACAAGAAGAAACGGCATGAATTCATTTTAGTTTGAAGCTCAAACGAGCCAAACAGAGAAAAACTAGGCGGTATATCCCTGAAAAGCCCCAAGTCCCCTGCATAGAACTCCTCAAATTAAATGTGAGGTTACCTCCAAAAGCAGTGTTTTACATAAAACTCCCCCTAGTGAGTAAAAGTATGAACTGTTAGAGGGAGATATCTGTATATTTATATCTATATATATATAACATATGTTATATAGATATAGATATAGATATACAGATATAGATATCCTCCAGGTGATTCATAAGCACAAAACTGGATCCACAGATGAGAAACTATGACCCCAAAACGTTTGAAGGTTGAGCTCCCCCTGGTGTCAATCGGGTGTAATGACTCTGCTAACTCAAAATCAAAATCTTCTCTGCGTTTTAATTCTTGCATCAGAACAAATGGAATGGATTTGTGTTGGTTTAAGGATTCCGGCTGTTCCCTTTCGGACTCGCCACAGCGGATGATTCGTACCATCCATAGGCCGGTACGCTCTTTATGCGTTTTTTTGTTCCGGGCCGGCGGAGGAAGAACACCGTTGTGACCTTTTTGCGTCTGAGTTCTTCTTCTTAGTTTAACAGCGAAGCGAAATGTAATTTAAATGATGCATATCGTCGCTGTGGAAACTGAAGGCTCGTTTTTTTCCTGATAATATTCCTGATTTCTCCTTTATGACGTTTCTGTTTCTTCAATATCTTCAGCGCCGTAGTTCTACCTCCCCCAGCTCTGTGCCATTTTCTCTCTCTCTCTCTCTCTCTCTTTCCGTCCTACTACCTGCCTCCCCCCGGCAGCCTCCACCGGCTTGTTGTTACGGCCTTAACTAGCTGCACACTCCCACTCGCAGGAAAATGATGATGAGGCAGGAAATCCAGCGCCGGGTTGCAGAGGCGTAACTGGCTGCAGGAGAAAAGAGACGAGGAGAGAATGAGAGCCATCAGTCTTTTTTATGCACTTTTACCACATATGTCTTCCTCCCCGGGGAGCTCTACATCTCTGTCTGAGCCCCTGCCTCCTTCCTCCTTGTTATCATCCTCCCTCCTCTTCCATCCCGCCTCCTCCCACTCCTGTAAGTTATTAAATCCCCCCCCCCCCCCCTTCTTCTCCCCCCTGGAACCTTTCTGTCTACTTCTTCTAAGTGGACCCCTTATATAAGAGCGTTCACCTGGGGGGGACGCCTCTCGCCACGCCAGCCTCCCACATCACCACATCCTCTTCCTGCCCCACCTTGTCTCTTCATCATCAGCCTCGGGTATTTTTCCCCTCGTCTTCTTTCCTTCCTCCTTCCGCCTCTTCTGCTGCCGTCGGTGAAACAAAGACGAAGGAGAGTTTTATCTGCAACTTCATAATTCCTCAACTGTTGGTTCCTTTTAGTCCAAATTTGGTGGATTTGAATCAAAGATCTTATATTTGAAGATTTTTATTTCGTATACGTTGTATTTTACTCTAATAGTTCATATTTTACCCACTAGGGGGAGCTCTTTTTTTTATGAAAAACACTGTTTTTTTTAAATATAAAGTCACATTTCAGTGGAGGAGTTCAATAAAGGGGGTTTGCTTGTAAAACGCAGGGTATTGGGGGCCTTTTTTTTCATGGGGGACAACATTATAGGCTGAATTATTCAGTTCAGTTATTCTCTAGAAACGATGCCAGACATTGAAGCATATAATACTAATACTACATAATACTCCTTCAGATTTAACAGTATATTGAATATTTTGGGACTTTGGACCAACCGCTGGACAGAAAACACACACACACACACACACACACACACACACACAAACACACACGCACACTAACTTTTTACCCGCCACTCACAGCCAGGATTCTCCTCGTCATCTTCTCATATTCACCTCACACTCCTTCTCTCTCTCTCTCTCTCTCTCTCTCTCCCACTACCACTACTCCTCTTAATCTAGCCCTCTCCTCTCCCCACCATCTCAACCCCCCCTTCTCTAAATATAGTCCCTTTGAAGCGTAGGCTGTATTGTCTCCTGCTGTAACAGTGCGAGACAAAAGTCTGTGGTCACACATCAGAGCGGCGGGCGAGAGAGCACAGATAAGACTGATGGTGGCAGAAAGAAACTCTGGTTAGGAGAATTGATATTCATCTGCCTCTGCTGAGGAGGGACGGAGATGAAAGGGATGATGGAGGAGATGGAGGGGAGGATCCAGAAACAGGACGAGTCGTAGTACCGCCACGAGAAAGAGAAGGTGAGGCAGGAGGAGGGAGGGAGGGAGGGAGGGAGGTGTTGTGACATTTATGATCCACATTTGGTAATTGAATAATTATCTCCCTGGAGGCCCGACCTAGTAACTTGTGAACACGTGCGCCTTTCTGTGTCAGCGTGGCCACGGCTTTGTGCACGCGCGTGTGTGTGTGTGTGTGTGTGCGCGTGTGTGTGTGTGTGCGCGTGTGTGTGTGTGTGCGCGTGTGTGTGTGTGTGCGCGCGCGCGTGTTGTATGACAATAATGTATAAGAAAGAGGAGACGAGCACCAGAATTATAAATGAGTGCAGCAGCGAGAGAGTTCACCCTTTAAATAGTGCAGCACACCATCCCCATCTAGTGGTGTAAGTGAGGCATTGCAGCCGGGGGTGGCGCATGTCTAAAACCCGGCACTCACCAGCTCACCTGCACCAGCTCACCTGCACCAGCTCTTCTAATGACTTCCACTATGTCTAATTACAGCCTGTGTAATCTACATAATAAGTACACTTAGTATTATAAGCAGCAGAGGGTTCTAATTGTGAAATCATTCCACACCGTCGCCTCACATCCACTGAGGGCTTACTGGAGTGTGTGTGTGTGTGTGCTACATCACACACACACAAACACACACACTCCTCGCCTGCTAACGGCACACTTTTCCTCCAGCGCTGGTTTGGTTGGGTTCATCTTATGTTCTGAGTATTAACCAACACTGGTAGAACCTCCTTCGAACTACATTACCCAGAGTGCAATATGATTCTGACACCTTTATCGCTCCGAAAGACGAGAACAGTTCAAAGAAAAAGTCTCTACTTGAACCCGACTCCTCATAAGAATCAGATATTCAGGATTATAGACACCATCAAACGTAAAACCTACAGCGGCGTGCGGCTCACACGCCGGCCGCCATGACGGCTGTCTGACTAAGCATGGAGTACCACTTCAATCAGGGTTCCCTGCAGTTACTGCCCTCAGGGGTGGGAGGCCAATCATGGAGGGGTGGGGGTTGTGGGGTGGGGTTGCTATCCTTTACAACATATAAGAACTTCTGCGAGCGTCGGCTCTTGTTGGACATCTCAAGTGCTTTCAGGCGCCCCCTGGTGACCCGAGGGGCACACAGCAGTCACTCGCTCTCTCTCATCTCTCATCCTATCTCTGTTTGTGTTTTCACTTCAGGCTACGAAGGGAGGGCTACACAGTGCAGGTCAGCGTCAACGACTACCTGGACATCTACTGCCCGCACTATAACACCAGCCAGCGGGGGGTGCTAGAGCGCACGGTGGCGGAGCAGTACATCCTCTACATGGTCAGCTACCGCGGCTATCGAACCTGCGACCCTCAGCTGGGCTTCAAGCGCTGGGAGTGCAATCGGCCCCACGCTCCTCACGCTCCCATCAAGTTCTCGGAGAAGTTCCAGCGCTACAGCGCCTTCTCGCTGGGCTACGAGTTCAACGTGGGCCAGGAGTACTACTACATCTGTGAGTGAGGGCACTGAAAAAACCCACTGTTTGTGAACGCCACGTGGAAAAAGCCAAAACGCCTGGGGTTGCTACTTAGGCAGGATGTTCATCTCTCCTGCTGAGGAGATGATGATGAGGGGGCGTTGTTATAGATTCTGTGAGTTAAGCTGAGGACGGGTTCTGTTGAGGATGTTCGGCCTGCAGAGGGCAGAAGGTTGATGCGTCGCTGTGTTTCACTTTCTCTTTTAGCCACGCCCACGCACCACCACGGCCACAGCTGCCTGAGACTGAGGGTCTACGTCTGCTGCTCCACCGGTGAGACTCAACATCTCCTCTGAGTTACTTCCAGAGCCCCCTGATTTATGCCATTTCCTCATGTTTGTGTCCCTCTACCCTCGTCTTCCTCCTCTCATCTCATGATATCCAAAACACAAACATGCAACGAAGCAGACAAAAGAGGGAGAAGGAGAGAAAAGTGGGATCTGAGGGTCTTGTCTCCCTGAGAACCTTTTCTACTGTGCCTTGTCTTTTGTGATGACGGTGAATGTTCTCTGGAAGCAGCACTTTAACGTTCTTCATCGTCCAGGTCTTATTACAGTAACGCTCTGTCTCTGTGTGAACGACACGCTCTCGTCAAATCTCACCAAAGATGTCAAAGGGGGAGAAAATATGTTGGAGCTCAAAGCTTCAGCTCTCTTTGCTCCCCCTCTGTCTCTCCCTGCTCTCTTGACCACCCCCCTCCACCATCTATCTCCTCTCTCTCTCTCTCTCTCTCTCTCTCTCTCTCTCTCTCTCTCTCTCTCTGACGCCTGCTGCTCGGTGTAGTGTGTTATTTTTACCCTGGTAGCTGCTCTCTCCCCTGCAGGCCTTCGATCAGGGAGCCTCTCCAGCTCTTCTAACCCTGTCAGCACTAATACATCCCACACTCAGGCCAGTGTCAGCCCCTGTGTACACATCACCTTAACACCCACTCACCCATCCCTGTGTCACGGCTAATGTATTGATGTCTACCACGCCTCCATTCACTACACTGTTTGTGTGAGGCGCAGGGGTTTGAGCCTGCAGCCTGCATGTGTGCCTGCGCAGGGTAGCATATGTGTGTGTGTGTGTGTGTGTGTGTGTGTGTGTGTGTGTGTGTGTGTGTGTGTGTGTGAAACTAGCAAACCAAAGCTGATTTTCCCTGAGCAGAAATGTCCCCATATAACACAAAAACCAGGACGTGTGTGTGTGTGTGTGTGTGTGTGTGTGTGTGTGTGTGTGTGTGTGTGTGTGTGTGTGTGTGTGAAACTAACACACCAAAGGTGATTTTCCCTAGTTTTTTTTTCATACTTAAAAGGGTGTCTTCAGGAGTGATGAGCAGAAATGTCCCCATACAACACAAAAACCAGAATGTGTGTGTGCGTGTGTTTGTGTGTTTGTGCGTGTGCGCATGTATAACAACTATGTGTGCACTAGTGGTTCTAGCCAGTTTACAGCTCACAAGTGTTACTCAGCAAGGTCTTTTTTAACAGATTGCTCTCCAAAGGTTGCTCCCTCCAGGATGTTTTCATTTCCTCCCCGTTTCTCACACTTTGGCTCCTGTAAGATTTTAAGTTGCGAAAGAAATGTGAACATTTCTATCATATGCTTTACATTTACAAAAGAGCCACCAGAGGATTGCTGCCACCTGAGAAGAATCCCCCCCCCCCACACACACACACACACACACATCTAGTTTGTCTGAAGAAAAGAGACACAGGTGTGTATCTGATTCACACATGATTCATTTGCAGATAATCTGCCAATACATTCAGTCAGCAATCCCAAATAAATTGCAATTCTGTGTCTAGACAATCACTTAAATGTTTTCCAAACGCCGTCACTCATCAGATAAAAGCCAGCAGTCTTAGTCCAGGATCTGGTCATGCTTCCACAGCAGTGGAAAATCAATTCTTCTCTATTATCTTTATGCAATTTGTACCTAAAATGCTTCTTTTAGCCTCTCACTCAGTCTTGTCGAGTTACTTGACTGCTTTCTCTCCGTGTTTGTTTCTCTATTCTGCTTCTGATATTTTCTCCGTGTGTGTGTGTGTGTGTGTGTGTGTGTGTGTGTGTGTGCGTGTGTGTGTGTGTGTGTGTGTGTGTGTGTGTTTTCCAGTTTCCCAGACGGATGATGATGCCAGTCAGACTCCTCCTGACTACACAGTCAGGCCAAACATCAAAATACACAGCATCGGTGAGTTAGTCCCGCCTCCTTTACGTCACCTGATCCCGATCTACGTCTCACAAATCTTCTATATTTCTGGCCTGTTTTCATCTTTTTCATGTTTTCATGTTTTCATCTTTTCATGTTTTCATGTTTTCATGTTTTCATGTTTTCATGTTTTCATGTTTTCATGTTTTCATGTTTTCATCTTTTCATGTTTTCATGTTTTCATCTTTTCATCTTTTCATGTTTTCATGTTTTCATGTTTTCATGCCAGTTTTTTCATAAAAGGCGTTGGATCGCATTCATACCTTATTAGTGGTCATGTGACACCATCGTAATTAAAGTGGCTTTTTGCAGCAGCCGTGAGTTATGAAACAATCAAAGAGGAGCAGATGAGTGTTAACAATTCACCAGAGGGAGAAAAGTAATCCCTACTTTAACCGCTGACTCATCCCTCGCCGTCTGAAAGTCAGGATTTGTCTCACAGGATCAGGTTTGTGGTTTTTGCTGATGAAGGTGAATTGTAAGAAATCAGTGCTAACACTTATAATTCTAAATTCTAAACTGTCAAAATAACCAAATCTGATTTCAGCAACAAATCTGAATCCACCCTTTCATGTCCTAACCCAAGAAAAAAAAAAATTGAAAAATTGAAAATGTATTTTATTTAGGTTTTTTTATTCCGTGAATTTTTTATTTACTCTAAATTTCGCATGAAATGACAAATTATTTGGTTTTAAACAGTCGCAAAAATCACAAAACTAGTCCTATGATGTCACCCTTGACCGTAAGGGTATTTTTCCTTGAAAAGTCCCCCAATCCCCTGCATTGTACAACTCTTCAAAAATAAGCGTGACGTTAGGTCCACTGCTTTTTTTGTAAAAAATATAATATTAATAATACTAATAATAGTAATAATCACAGCTTGAGAACTTTTGGAGATAACGTCGGCCCTGGTTTTATCCCAAAACGTTTTCAGCTCATAATTTCTCAACCGATTTATTTCGATTTTCGATCGAGTCAAAGTGATTTAACATGAATAACTCTCATATTAAATATAATTATTCATATTTGACTCACTCAGGGGATTTATTTTCCCATCAAAGGTCCAATTGCGTCTAAATTGAGTATTTATCTGGTATTAAACTGTATTAAAAGTATTTTAAACTGTATTTATCTTCATTATTGGGTCACTATGGGATTTGATCCAACAGCAGACTGTCGACGTCATAGAAAAAGTTAGAACAACGCAGGGGATCGGGGGTTTTCAGGGATATACCCTTACTTTCTCGAACGACACCTGGATTCTGAACTTCCTTTCGTTTCCTGGATACTTTTCCGCCGGCATGGACCTGAACCAGATCTTGAGTTTCACTGACAAAGGATTTTAAAAGTCCTTCAGAACTTTAATATGTACGTCAACATCTGCAGAAACCATCACTTTACCAATAATCACAAATGTAATCTGGCAGCGCCGAACGAAATCGCAGAAAGTTTTATTATACGCTTAATTTGTCAGTGTCATACAATCCAATGTTTCCAATGTTTGCTTTCTTGTAGGACTTGGATCGTGACGGGAGGCTAGCTCGCTCATTTCATGGCCACAATAATAAAAAATCATGACCACTTATTGGCAAAATATGTTTTAGCGGTTTGCTGACAGAGAGTTTTACTGATGGCCGCAACTTTTGGAGAGCAGGGAGAAAGAAAAAAAGAGGAGTGATATTGAGCTGAGGAGGAAAACAGCCGCGTTCTCACAGAGTCGCTGCATTTATCTGGAAACAGCGGTCAGAGAGGATAAAACACAACAGTACTTTTCCTATTGTCTGGATGAAGAGGAGAACTTCTCCCAGCTGTGGTGAGGAGCTGGACCGAAGGCTGGTCAGAAAACCACGTTGAATATTAACATATTTCACTCTGAAATGAGTTTTTTTCATCTGGAGGTTTGTTCAAAGCTGCATCAAACCCTTTGTCTGTGTTTGTTTGTTCATTTTGGATCTTTATTTCTTAGTCAAAAATGGGACTGAACCCGTTTATGAAACGACCCAGAGGCAGAGTGTCTGCGCTAAAGAGTAAGGGTCCAAGGACGGAGCCCTGGAGACCCCACGGTTCCTCGGAGGAGGTGTTAACTATGGTTGTTGTGAAAGTGCTACTTGATAAGAGTTTTATTTCTATTTTTTTGGTATATTAAAGCAGAACTAAACAGAATTATGTAACTTGATTTGACCCAAAGAAGAAAAAAAAGTTGAATAAAGGTCAAATAGATTTCTAAAAACAAAAGGTGAAAAAAGTCAAACTATTTCCTATGAAATACAAAAAAATATATTTTTGTAAGTAGGATTCTGATCTGATGTTCATGAAAACCTTAAATTCCTGCAGAAGTCCTCGGAAGTAAAAACGTTGGTTTTTGTGTAGCGCATAAGTTGAAGGTCAGCGGAGGGCTTGTAAGGAATGTCTGGGATTACCTGAGGAGAAACCAGGTACGCCAGCGAGAGAATGTGCAGCTGAGCGGTTACATAAACCCTCTGTTTCTCTCTCCTTCTCCACCTCCAGCTCCAACAAAACCTCCCGCCAGGAATCATTCAGTGTTGGTGGTTCTGAGAGCGGTGGGGGGGCTAAGAGGGTCTGACCTGAAGGAGATAGAAGATGTGTCCAGCAGAGACCAAGACCAGAACTATTAAGATATCAGCAATGTGCAGCTTCAGAAAACAGAGAGAGAGAGAGAGAGAGAGAGAGGGAGAGAGAGAGAGAGGGAGAGGGCTGTATTAGGAGAGAGAGAGAGAGGGAGGGAGAGAGAGAGAGCTGTATCATGAGAGAGAGGGAGGGAGAGAGGGAGGGAGAGAGAGAGAGAGTCAGTGAAAGTCAACTGTATCATGAGAGAGACAGAGAGAGAGAGAGAGAGAGAGAGAGAGAGAGAGTCAGTGAAAGACAACTGTATCAGGAGAGAGAGAGTGAGCGATCGAGGCAGAAAGGAGATGAAACCAGAGTGGGCGCAGAGGAAAGGGGAGATGCAGAGTGAAGGAGTGGAGAGAGACTCAGTGGTGGGCGAGTACCTGAGTATCTGAGTACCTGAGTACCTGAGTATCTGAGTACCTGAGTGTCTGAGTACCTGAGTACCTGAGTACCTGAGTGTCTGAGTATCTGAGTACCTGAGTGTCTGAGTACCTGAGTATCTGAGTACCTGAGTATCTGAGTACCTGAGTACCTGAGTATCTGAGTACCTGAGTATCTGAGTATCTGAGTACCTGAGTATCTGAGTACCTGAGTACCTGAGTATCTGAGTACCTGAGTACCTGAGTATCTGAGTATCTGAGTACCTGAGTACCTGAGTATCTGAGTAGAACGTAGAATCAAACATCAATAATCGTCTGGCAGAGAATCAGAAGAGCGATCTCCTCCGGCGATGAGAGGCTGAATACTTTTGGCAGGATAACCAAATCAGGACACACACATCTACGCACACAAACACACCGCATACTTAAAAACGACCCTTCGCCCTGACGCCCTCGCCACCGACCCACTTCCTGATTCACCACCAGAACCAGACCGGCCCACAGCTCCAGTGCCAAAGTCCCTCCTCCTCGCCCGACATCATCTTTGGGCATCCATCTTACTGTGTCAGTAGTTTCTGCCTCTATTCTCCTTGTTAATCATTATCCCCAAAAAGTTGGAGACGTTATTGGATTGTCGTAGCAGCAGCCGCCGTCGCCACCATTGCAGATCCTTTGTGTTAGCGCGATAACTTAAGAACTATTTCATGGATCACTTTAAAATTTTATACCCTTATAGACCTTGGTGCAAGTAAGGACTGGATTGATTTTGGGAAAGGCCAAATGTATGTTTCTGACACTAGGGGGCGCTTTATCTCCAAAAGTGTTTAGGCCTTAATTTCTCAACCGTTGGTCCGATTTAGTCCAAATTTGTTGCAAATGAATCAAATAGATGAAATATTTCTCTTTTTAACATAATCTAATCTTAAAGTTCAGCTTTTTGACGGGAAAAATACAGTTTTATCAGACATAACTTCAAAGAGTTCAATCAAGAGGATTTCTTGTACAACACAGGGGATTGGGGGCTTTTGGGGGGTTATGCTCTTACAGTCGGGGACGAGGGCGTAGGACTTGTTTTTGGACAACTTCAAACGGATCTTCTATCACAGAGTAAAGCCAAACGACTGTTCTCACTTCCCTTGTGGAGATCTGGAAACCTGCTGACTCAGCTGAAAATCAACATGGGCAGCAGAACGACCTTTTAATTAAATCCCACTGGAAGGAAAAAACCTGAAGGTCTGCAACAAATTTGGAGCTAATCAGTAAACTGGAGACATTTTTACTAAAGGCTCATCACTTAACCTTCTGCCGGCTCGTCTTCCTCACGCGTTTATTGTGTTCCTGAAAAGTCGGGGGGAAATTCTGAACTCTTCATCGACCGTCGCAAATCCTTTTTCGTTAGCGCTATAACTCAACGTCTGTTTCAAGGATCATTTATAAAATTTACCCCCACATAGACCTCAGTGAGAGGAAGAACTGGAGTGATTTTGGGAAAGGTCTGTTTTATATTTCCACCACTAGAGGGAGCTTTATCTCCAGGTATTTTTGGACTGTGTAGCGCATTTGATGCAAATAAATCGATGAGAAATAAATCGTTCCTCGCCGAGCTCGCCGTGAATACGGGTCCTACCTGACGCAGGTTTATTCTACCGGCCCGATTAATTCATCCTGGATAATATGATAATATGAAAGTCGGTGTTGTTCGCATTATTACAGAAGGCGGCGTCGCTTTTTGGTCATGTTTTTAAATAGTTATTATATTTTTTATTGATGCTTTTACCTGCTTTTACCTTGTAGCATTTTGATATAAAGTCCCTTATAAATGAAATGTATTATTATAATTATGTTTATCGCTTTAATTTGACCCAGTGGCAGCTTGTACATGCTAAATAGTAAGGGGCCAAGGATACAGCCCTGAGAAACCCCACATGTCATTTAATGGTAAAAACAGATATGAAATTATTTCATTTGTCATTGAATTTTTAGTTAATTTCTTTATTAGCTTTAATAACATTAAAGGGTTTAAAGATGTGACGGATGCGTTAGCATCAAAGCTCTGTCTGCTTTAGCGTGTAATAAACATGTAATAACCATGTAATAACCATGTAATAGTAATATAATGATAGTAACAGTAACGATAACGGTAATAATCATAGTAATCATAATAATAATGATATTGAATATTGCTGACACATTCTAAACGACTCTTTATGATCCTTTTTTTCTTCTGATTTTCACCCATACGTCTTTTCTTCCAGCTCCTTCTCGGTCTTTCCCCTCCAGCGGATCCTCTGTTTTTATCTAATCAATGGCCAGGCTGCAGTAATTTGGTTTGATTGAACTCCCTCCAGGATAGAAACATCATTAGTGCGATAAGAGGAATACATTAAGAGCGGGAGAAATGGCCATATGTGGCGGCGCTGATGATAATGAGATGTTTGTGGATAATTGCATCACGTCTCTCCGTCTGCATATGTTGAAGTAACGTCAGCATGCATCACACGCCGCCGTCAGATTGATGAATTAATAACGCAGTAATGCTTCATTTCCTCCCGTCTGGCACTGGCTTTCTCTCCCTCGCTCGTCCACGCTCACATTCTCCTCCTTTTCCCTCCAGATGAGTTTAACCCCGAAGTTCCCAAGCTGGAGAAGAGCGTCAGCGGCAGCAGTCCGTCGCGCGAGCGCCTTCTCTTCACCGTGGCGACGCTGCTGGCGTGGGCCATCCTCTTGTCCTAGCGACCGTCGCCCGTGAGCGGCGCCTCATGCACAGCTGCACCGCCTCGTCCAAAGGGCTTCGCATCCGCCGAGGAGACGCGAAAAGTTGGCAGCGAAACACCGAAGAGATGAGAACGAACCACAATCAAAGGAAGTTGGCGAGAAAAAAAGAAACGAAAAAGAAAAATGGCGGCCTTTTGTTCTCATATTTCCACCAGTGTATTTTTTTTACACTCTGTGTTGTCGGACACTGATTTCATCTGGAATCCACAGACCTTCATGCAGGTATGCCACAACATGGAGGCAACAACCCCATCCGTGATCCAGAACCAGAATCGGCGAGGAGGTGGAGACTTTGACGCAGACTCATCTTGTAGCGGCGACGTCAGAGGAATCTTTGGCTGATTGGAGACGATTTTGGGGGGCCGGAGATCGCGAACGGGGTCAAACCCAACGTAGATGTAGTGAAGAGCAAAGTGGGCTCTGGAACCGTTTGGATCTTCTCATTCATTTCATCAGTCGGCCCGAACAGTGAGGAATGTTCTGGCGGCGCTTTGGAGGGAGCTGCCGGTGTTTCTTCAGACAAACAGAAGGACTTTGTGGACACCCTGTCAAAAATCCATTTCCTCCAGACATCAAAAAGTTCTCCGGGCTTTCTTTCAGCCTGCGTTTCTTACAAAAACAGCAAGTGCCCTCTCAGAACCGGTCCTTTTGTCTGCCTCTCCTGTCCTCTCACAGGCAGGAGCTGAGAAAAAACACCGACTCTGGACCGGTAATTTGACGGCACTCAGCCTCGCTGTAGACGTGCGTCATGTTCTGAGAGGTCCATGTTTCTGAGAGGTCCATGTTTCTGAGAGGTCCATGTTTCTGAGAGGTCCATGTTTCTGAGAGGTCCATGTTTCTGAGAGGTCCATGTTCTGAGAGGTCCATGTTTCTGAGAGGTCCATGTTCTGAGAGGTCCATGTTTCTGAGAGGTCCATGTTCTGAGAGGTCCATGTTTCTGAGAGGTCCATGTTTCTGAGAGGTCCATGTTCCGGGTGTCAAACGTCTCTCCTGGCAGCAATCAGCAGAGACGTTCGCGCATTCACGATCCCGAGACCTCTCTCGGCGCCCGGACCCCGTTAAAAACCACCGACAGCCCGACTCCATCTCAGAGATTTCCCTGCCAGTCAGTGCTGATGGCCATTATGGGCCGCCGCCGCCGTCGCCGTGGAAACGACCCCGTACGGTCGCCAGAGCGCGGCAGGTGCCTGAGGAGAAACTGTGCTTTCAGTCTCAAAGTAACGCCGACGCCATTTTGTTACAAAAAAACAACAACAACAACAACACAAACACGTGTGAATGTGCAACTAAAGGAGAAGTCCACTTTTTTTATATTGTTATAAAGGACGACGCATTTAACAAAACGACAAAGTTGTGCTTTTTAGTTTTCTTTTTAAATGTATTTATTTGAAGTGTATAATTTCATCTGCGTTATTTATGAGTCTTCGTCGTTGGCCTTCGCTCAATAAGCTACTGTGCTAATTTTTTTATTCTTTTTTGTTTTTAAAAACAGTCAAATTTTTTACCGCAGCATTTTCGCTTGTGTAGATAAAAAAACAGTCAGATGTAATTGAGCCTGACAACAAAAAAAAAAGAGAGGAGGAGGAGGAGGAGGAGGAGGGGATAGCTCTGATCTCGTATAACGTACGCCGCTAACCGGAGCATGTCGTAAAACCAGCTGTGAACGCAGAGTCGGACCGGCGCTGACGGAACGGCGGCGAAACAAAAGGAGTCTGCAATGTAATGTATATTTATAATACATGCCGGTTATGGAATGTGTGTGTGTGTGTGTGTGTGTGTGTGTGTGTGGGAACAATAAAACATATGTGTGCACATTTGTGTGCGTATGTATGTAGAATGTGTTTGTCGGCGCTTTTTAAATATGTGGCATTTAGACATCTGGTACCGTGGGGGCGTGGTCTGTAGGTTCTGAATATGCAAGCGTGTGAGCGAGCGCTTCTGTCACGTTAGCTTACGTTAGCGGGGTTTTGGGGGAAGTGGGCCGAAAGCATTTACACGGAGCCGAAGACAAGCAGAAGAAATGTGTTAACTTACGACGAGAATGAAATTCAACAAACAAAGAAAAAAAGAAAAAAAGAAAAAGACAACAACTGTAAATCGATCCAAGAATGATTAAAAACAATGGCAATTAAAAAAAGTTTTTGCAAATTTACTTTTGTGTGTTTGTTCTTATGGTGGCTGATCTGTTTGGACTTTCTTTTCTCGGGACGGTTGCTGGTTTCACGGAGAACGAGGGCAGCCATGACGGCCGATAATGTTTTTGGTGTTTTTGGCTGTTGTGTCGAGATTACGCGATAATTTTCTCGTAATCTTCAGAAAAGTTAATCAAACATAATAACGACCTTAAAATACACAGAACAAAAGCAATCATGGTTTTATATTCAGAAAACTGTGATCCGACAATGGGAAATTACTCACATCGACTTTTGGTGTTGCCATGGCGACGTCAACACATCGGTCGAAAAGTAGCTATAAAAACAATTTCTAGCCGTGTTAAACGTTGATTGAATCAGAATCCGATGCTTTTATCATTAATGGAAGCTCGTCAACGACTAACGATTAAGAATCATTCGTTGTTTTCACGATGTTGATTAAAGATTTTTCTTAATCACATGACCCAGAAGTTAAGCAAAGCATTAAAAAAACAAAAAACGGCGGATGATTTTCATCATAAATCAGTAAACGGGTCATAATAATAAGGGGGGCGTTTCTCCCCCCCCCAAAAATATGTTTTTTCTGACGTTACTTCCTTATTGTTTCAACTCAAAAACTGTCTCAGGGACCATTTTCAAATGTTATATCCACATAGACCTGAGTGAGAGGAAGAACTGGAATGATTTTGGGAAAGATAGGATGTATATCGTAGCAACTAAGGGGAGCAATATCCCAAACCTATTTTACTCACTTTAGGTAGCGGGTTTTCTTGCTTTTAATGTTTTCATAGCAGACAGTTAAACCCCCCCCCTCACAGCCCCCCCCCCCTCACAGCTCCTCATAGCTCCTCACCGCCTCGCTTTCATAAACACTTGTGCCATAAAACATCATGACAGCAGTGGGGGGGAAGCCATGGCTCCACATCTCACACTCTATCCATCTCACTTTCTCCAAGAAGAAAAAAAAAGACATTCACATCCTTTCATATCCGTCGCTCCTCTTTCCCTTCGGCCCCCCTCATCTTCTCATTCCTCCAACGCGGGGCAGCGAGATGCCGACAGGAAAGACGGATGGGTTTCACCAGGACTAACGTCCATGCCCGCATGAGGAGGTTCAGATCCTGCATCGGGCCTGATGTCACATCGGAGAGGAGAATGTGGCGCCGTCTGTAAAAGTAGCTCCTGACGATTTTAACGCCAACATTTTTCTACATTTAACAAACATTATTTTCATCGAGCTTTTATTTTGGAACTCCCACAAACATCAGTGTAAATATGAATATTTACAAAATATTTAAGTTCAATGTTTGGATTTGGATTTAACATTTAGAATTAAATTTAATATTTAGATATAGAATTTAAATGTAGGTTTAATATTTAGATATAAAATTTAGATTTAATATTCAGATATAACATTTAGATTTTAGTTTTAATATTTAGATATTACATTTGGATTTAGATTTAATATTTACATATAACATTCAGATCTAATATTTAGATTTAACATTTAGATTTAGGTTTAATATAAATATAACATTTAGATTTAATATTTAAATTTAATATTTACATATAACATTCAGATATAATATTTAGATTTTACAATTAAATTTAGATTTAATATTTAGATATAACATTTAGATTTAGGTTTAATATTTAGATAAAACATTTAGATTGAATATTTAGATAAAACATTTAGATTTAGATTTAAT